>PVKV010015991.1:0-52232 GCA_004027835.1 Alouatta palliata | reverse complement strand
GACTCCCACACAATAATAGTGGGAGACTTTAACATTACATTGTCAATATTGGACAGATTAATGAGACAGAAGGTTAAGAAGGATACCCGGGACTTGAACTTAGACCTCGAACAAGTAAACTTAATAAACATTTACAGAACTCTCTACTCCAAATCCACAAAACATACATTTTTTTTTCAGTAACACATCACATTTATTCTAAAAGTGACCACATGGTTGGGAGTAAATCACTCCCCAGCAACTGCATAGCATTTCATAGGTTTAAATGAAATACTGGTTGGCTGTTTGTTTGTTATTTTCCTCCCTTATTCCTTCCTGTCTCCATTGTATAACACAATTATTAGTATAAAAGAGCTTTTAATATCCATTTGTAGACTGCATTCTAGCCTGGGCAATAGAGCAAGATTCCCGTTCTCCCTTTTATTTTCTTCTTTTTCTCTTTATTTCATTCTTTTTTTTTTTTCTTCCTTCTTTCTCTTTTTTCTCCCTTTTTTCTTTTCTTAAAAAAAAAAAAATCTGGGCATGGTGGCTCACTTTTGTAATCTCAGCATTTCGGGTGGCCTAGGCGAGGAAGATCACCTGAGGTCGGGAGTTCAAGACCAGCCTGCCCAGCATGGAGAAACCCCCGTCTCTACTAAAAATACAAAAAATTAGCCAGGTGTGGTGATGCATGCCTGTCATTCCAGCTACTTGAGAGGCTGAGGCAGGAGAATCACTTGAACCTGGGAGGCGGAGGATGTGGTAAGCCTAGATCATGCCATTGAACTCCAGCTTGGGCAACAAGAGCAAGACTCCATCTAAAAAAGAAAGACAAATTGTTAGTTCATAAATGGAAGGTAATAGATTAAAAATGGTCAGTGCATGTGGACGAACACATTGACTCTGGCACACAATTGGTGTTGGGGAAGATTTATGTTCTTCCCTCATTGTGAAGTTAGTGTAGGGTATTTATCCACCTCATCACAGATATTTGCCAGAAGTTGTCTCAAGACCTCAAGCACAACTTGTTTAGACATTTTCCAGTTGTAATTTTTTTTCTAGGTTGTTAAAAATATTGACTTTGACAGCTTTAAAATGATGGCCTCAAAATTGGAATAATTCACATTCTGGAATTAAGATAATTCAGGCATTTCTGCTGGCAAGGACAGTGGGTAGGAGCCAGTTATATAAACCCTAGATTTGAGGGAGACTGAACCATTAGCATAGATTGGTTGTCTGTGGATATTTGGAACAGTCACCTTCCCATGTAAATGAATCTTTATGTCTCTTCCAGGCAGGCCCAGATTCTGAGCTATTTTTGGAACTTCTTTCAGATCAGGTGATCTGGAAGAGGGTGGGTGAAGGCGTCGGACTCAGGCCACAGTCCTGTCGCCAGTCTCTTGGTGTTCTCCAAGAGACACAGAGAGCCTGAGGAAAAATTCTAGCCACTGTCTGGCTGTCGTGTGTTTACCTTAGATGTTCTCTCCTTTAACTCCTGAGTCTCAGTCCCAGAGAGTCAACATAGAAGGCATTCAGACCAGCTCAGTGGTCCTGGACCTAACCCAGCTCTCGCTGCCAGATTCCAAACACACCTGCTAAAGAGATTCCTTTCTCCCAGCGCTCTGCTGACATTTCAGCTGGAACGAAAGTCACTACCTTAGTCCACAGCATTCCTCTGACTGCTAACAGGACCATTTCTCCTCTCCATTCCTCAGGAGTTACTCCTCTTTGATTCTGACTGGAAACACCTAAGTCAAAAGAAAACTTGGTCCAAACCCTGAGGCTATGGCTGGGAAATAACTGAGTGGTAATCATATTTCGTAGGAAACAATGAAAGCAACAGCTTCCCTCAAATGGATTCCTCTTCATCCTTGCTACCAGGTACACTTGTGCTTGTCACATTTAGTCATCCTCAAATGGCTCTGAGGTGTCTTCTAGATTTCACATGTGAAAAAAAGATCAGAAAAAGTAAAGAATTTCCCTAGAGGCACCTGACTGGTGACTGGGTCAGATGGACTCCAAGCCCATGGTTTGGATATTTCACCTGTCACCTCCAGCGAAGATGTAGATGACTGAGTCAATCATTCCTGTGGAATTCAACAGGTGGAAGAGACGCTGGAGATGACAAGGTCTTCTCCCAAATGTGTATCATGGGCATGAGTGTAAGTTCACATCAGTCACAGCATCACGATCACTTGGAATTCTGTGATTGGAAGATATATTAAAACCCTCCTAATCCAAGTCTTTAATTAACATTCAAAGCCTGACAACCTTAAACATAAGTCAGATTCTTAACTGGGGATGATTTCGACCCTCCGGGAACATTTGGCATTGTCTGAAGATATTTTCAGTTGTCACAACTTTGGTGAGATGCCTGTGGTTAGTAGACACCAAGGTTGCTGCTAAAACATCCTGCAATGCTCAGGACAACCGCCCCACTCCCCCCTGAACCCATTCTCTTCAGCATAAAACAGAATTATTTGGATCAGATCATGTCAGTAGTGCTGAAGGTGAGAAACCCTGAAAATGGAAAGGCAAGATGGTAGAAACATGGACACTGGAGATCGTCTGGACCAAGCCTCTCATTATTATAAAAAAGAGACCCAGAATGGTGAAGTCACGAACCCTTGGTCACACAGCAAGATTTTGGTAGAGCTGGATTTGAACTACACTGGACATGCACTTGTGAAATAGCTATACTAATATCTATAATAATAATTGCAATGCATTAATAGAAAAATGTAAAAAGAATAATCTTTACCGCTATTATCAGCGGCCATTGTCACATTCTCTCTGTGTATGTAGGTACAACAAGTATGATAGTAAGATACTGCCCATATATAATTCCTGTTTTTTTTTTTTAAACTTTTTTTTTAAACAACGAGAGGAATGAACCAGCTTAAAATCTCACAGCTCGTAAGAACCTGGAATTGAACTCTTTTCTCTTAAATCAAAGGCCTTTGGGATGACCAGCAGGGCCTTGGTTGTTTCCATGACTGAAAGGCATTAAAAAGAGAAAGTTTATGCCCATATTTGTGAAAACTGCAGGATGTTCAAACATCTTTTTTAGTATTACAGTCATCTGCATTTGATATATCTTTTGAGTCTATTGCAATGAAGGATGTTGCATTTACTCCTGCAGGCTCTGCTGTTGGGTATATAAATCGCTCCAGAATTTCTGGAGGATAATTAAGCACTATGTCTGAAGAGCCACCCTTTGATACAGTGATTTTACTTGTTGGAATCTGTCCTACGAAAACAATCAGAGTTGCAGATAGATTTATGCACAAAGATATTATGATAATAATAATGGCTGGGATTTGCCGAGCTCACACCATATGCCAGATTCTGTTTTAAGAGCTTTCCATGCATCATCTTATTTGCGCCTCATAACAACACTATGAGGTGAGTATTATTCTCAGCCCCATTTATACATGGGAAGCTGAGGCTTAAAGAGTCTCAGTGATTTGGCCAAGGTTACTTGGCTACTATATAATAAAGGGAATTCAAGTCCAGGAAAACTGATTCACAGGGTTTCTTCATTTTAATTGCTATGCAATACCAACTGATAGCAGTAAATTACAAATTTATCAGGAGAAATTGGAAAAAATCTGGGGTCTAACATGAGTATACTTGCTTAAGGAAATTATGACCTGTTTCATCTTTTGGTATCTTGGCCTAAAGTTAACCTGGACTATGTCTTCCTTGGGTGAAAAGGGACAGCAGATCTGCTTACAGGTTTTGCAGGTAGTTCACACTTGTGCAGTCTGTCATTTAATAGAGCTTAACTCTGGTCACAGGAAAGAGAATGCCACAGACTGGTACTCAGACACATCTCAGTTTGAATCCTGTTTTGGTCACATCCTAGAAGTTCAGCTTTTGGTAAGGCGTATTTTCTTCACCAAACGTCACTTTCCACATCGTTAAAATAAGAAAGTCACACCCACCTGGTGGGGTGGCTGCGTGGAACCCTTGACTTGCAGAAGTGCTCACTGACACACACTAGGTGCTCACTAAGAGTTAGGTAACTAGAAATAGGCAGAGATGGGGCCATGCATTGGTTACCTGAGGAGGAAGGCTTGCTGTTGTCTGAGGGAAGGGGATTCCCAGCTGTGCTCGAGGAAGAGGAAGTCAGAGAAAGCCACTTAAGAATGTTGCATTCTGGTGGACAAGTTCTGTGAAAAGCTTTAGAACGATGTAAATAGGATAACTGACAAGTCATGTGAACAGTTTTAGAAAAATGTAAATTGGATAACTGGCTGTGAAAATTAACACCATCAGGAAAACCAGACTCTGAGGAATCCAGAGACCTGAATGCCTACCATAGAGGGCTCTTTCTTCTATAGAAGCCCAGGCAGGTCTTATGGCCCCCAGTCTGGGTGAACACTTGATGGGGAGAAGCTTGGAGAAGACTGAGTAATCAAAGAGTTGCCCCAGCCTCAGATCAGACCTAATGGCCCCTAACTCTGGAGAATAAAACTTGGGATGTTACTGCAGTGACTGGATTCACATTTCTTGGTCAGGCCCCAGAATAATCCCTGCTTCAGAGGTGACTCAGCTTGGGAAAGGCCAGGGTTGGTGGCCCCTTATCACAAGTGTTTGACTCACAGAGTGTGAGTGCTGGAGGGGGCCTTGGAGATAAGTCATCCCAGCCAGCCACTCCATTTGGTAGACAAGAGAGGCTCAGAGAGGAGAAGGGACTTGTCTGATGTCCACACAGTTACTAAGCAGCAGTGCTGGAACACCAGCCCATGCACTGCTGACTCAGAATCCAAAGTGATTTTTTTCCCTTAGCACCTTAATGCTATTTATTTGTGATCGTTGATGATCTGTTTATTGAATTATGTGTCCTTGCTCACGCATTTAGAGAGCTTATGGACATTTTGTACACCCAAAGCGTGTACGTGGAAACAGGGAAGTATATATCCATTCTGTCAACAAATGTGGTCAATTCTTATCCAAAAATGTCTGCTGAATCCATTTCCATCTCTCTAGTTCAGACTTATCACCTCTCTTCTGGATCCTTGTAAATGTCTAGCTGATTGTCTTATCTTCAGTAACTGCTTCTCTTCTCAGATATTTTTCAACCTGGCAGACAGAATCATTTTTCAAGGAAATATTTCCATGGTTCCATTGCTTACTGACCAAAAATAAACTTCTTAGGAGGGCATTCAAGGCCTTTTATGATCTGAGCCCATCCTCCCTTACCTGGCTTATCTCTAATGCTTTTGCCCACCCATACATGACACCCATAACTACAGAAGCCACTTCAGGAACTCCGTGCTTTTTTTCATGGTGTGGGTTCCCTCTTCCTAGAAGGTGTGTTTCCCATACTCCAGCTCATCCTTTAAGCACAGCTCAACCACCACTTTCTTTATGAAGCTCTCCATCACGCCTCTCCAGGCAGGCAAAACCCATCACCCTCTCTGCTCTGTTTCTCCAGTGCTCTGCACACGCTAGCATTATAGCTCTCCTATTGGATTGAGATGAGTTATTTATTAGCCTGCCTGCATCACCAAGGAGGCTGCGAGTGAGCATTTTCACAGCAGCGACTGTGTCTATCACATTCACTCTCAAGTCCTAGCATAGGGCCTGATGCAGAATAGGTGTTCAATAATGTTTTATGAGTTAATGAATGCATAAATTATTGAATTAACACACGTAAAATTATTTATTGCTTGTAAGTTCCCCCATGAAGCAAATAGCTAGATAGATGTTTACCAGACCTGGAGGGTATATGTGGCATGGTCTGAATTAAATTATTGCTTATGTAGGCCAGAGAAATGTGCATGGATGTAGAAAACATGAGTGATTTAAATATAGCCCCAAATAAAAATCCTAAGAGAAGACATGTTGAATTGCAGGTGTGGAATAGAAGTGGGAGCTGCTCCTCGTGTGGGCAACTTTACATTGTATACTCCAGGGTGAGTAGTGCCAGGTGTTTATTTGGATAATGAAGATGTGATAATTTCCAAATGCAGAACCAAGAAGCCCAGCTAGAATACAATAAAAATTTTAAGTGAATCTGATGAACGCTAAAGTGTTGGTTATGGCATAATGTTTTCTAGGCAATCAGTATAAGACAGCTGGCCCTTTATCAAGGACAGCTCCTTGTAAAAATGAAGTCCTGAGCTCAGCTCCCTCCACCATTACCACCAAACATGGACCCACGTATTTAATCCTCATATTTAATCCCTCGTGGCTTTAGACATAATCTTCTGAATTATGTATGTGTTAGATCTGACCTCCTGTGTTTTGAACTTTTGTGTGTAAGATAGTAATTCTTAGGGGGACTTGATGTTTTTGAGTCAGTCTATGTTCAGAGGAGAAATAAAAGCTAGGAAGGTTTCACCAGCATTTTGATAGAGCTTAACTGTAACTCTCAGGTGATTTAATTGACAATGAAGTCTTCTAAGTCCATGTCTTGTCATTTGCTAATATTTTATATTTGCCCAGAAGAGAGGTGGACATGGGTTTAGAAGACAGATGAGAAATGGTTCCACTGAATTTTTAAAAATTACATTGTTGTATTGTGGAAGATTGAAATTTTTAGCTAAAAAGATTTGGCTTAGTTATTTTTATCCATCTACACTTATTTTTAATTTACACGAATAGGTGAAAGCAGAGTGATTTAAGCAATATTTCTGTACAGTAACAGTACAGGATGCTTTTACATTTGACATCTCATGGTATCTTCCTAACAACCTGGGATGTAGAATTTAACATATCTGTTACACAGATGAGGAGTCTGAGCTGCAGGGAAGTTAAGTCATTTTCTAAAATAAGTGAAGTGGTGCCAATGGGACTTTTGTGACCTCCATTGCAATACTATTGAATGGTTCAGAGCTCCTGAATTCCCATCTTATCTCCACTACCTCTACTATGTGATATGACTTGGACTAAGTTACTGTATTCTCTGTACTACATTTTCCTCATCTGTACAATGGGCATAAAGGTCTCCCTCTCTCAGGATGCTCTGAAATTGGTTGAGGAAACACACAAAGTAGGGAAAGAAATAAGATTGGCAAATTCAACAAATGCAATTGAGTCCCTCTGTGTGGCTGAAATGCAGGGAAGGAGATGGGAATGGTGAGAATTAAGGACTTTAATGTAGACATTTGTCCAGTCATTCAAGATGATTCAAGATCACAGGATTTGCATTTTATCCCAAAGGCAATGGAGATCATTGAAAGTTTTAAGGTGATCATTTAAGAATGGGAAGCTTTGCATTTTCTGGCAGAGCCTCTCTAGCATGAGCTCTTGCAAGAGTGTCCTAATTGGTCCCCTACATTCTCTCCTTCTGCAGTCCAGCCTCTGCAAGATTATCACAGGGATACTTCTGCAACACATCCCATCATCTCCACTTCCAGCTTACAAACCTTCACCAACTCTGCATTTCTTATAGGATGCAAGTACAAACTAGCATTCAGGGCTCTTCACTGCATTGCCTCTGTCAATCCTTCTGGCTTCATGTTGCTCTCTCTTCCCCCAGATTCTGCAGATTTCTGCAGGGGCTCATCCTGATTAAAACTCCATGACTGTTATAGCCGTTTCTTACCTTTGTACACACTGCACCTGGGAGTGGAAAGCTTTGTTCTGGTGTGCTCCAAAATATATAATCCTAATCATCAAGACCCAGCTCAGCCGGCACTGTTGCACCTTACTGTAATGATGTGCCTGTCTCCTCCATCAACTGTGAACTCCTTAGGAATAGTGGCATGCCTTATTCATCTCTGAACCTTCTCATGTGGCACAATGCTCAGCACAGTGTGGATGCCACAAATGTGGCACAAACCCATGTGGGCTCCAGGGTTAGACTGCCGAGTTTTAACTCCAGTTTTGTCACTCACTAGTTATGTAGATTAATGTTAACTATCTGTATCTTGGTTTCTTTATTTGTAAAGTGTACCTATCTTCTAGGGTTAATTATATGTATTTATATATTTATATGTAATAGTAGTATACAGTGGTATCATACATTAGTATATATAGTGTATGTAAGTATATAGTGTATAGTATTTGTATATATATATTTTATATATACCCATTTATATGTGTGTGTGTAGTATACGTGGTGGCAATAAAAGAGCCTGTTACACAGTAAGTCCTCAATCAATGTCAGACGTTAGTATCTTGTGGCAATTGGAAACCATAAAATGTTTAATGACTTTCTCCTCCTTTGGATAGTGATACAATAAACTCTTAACAACGGAGATACAGTAAGACTTGGCATACAGCAATCTATGAAGTCAGAAGTTAAGTTTACCTTAAATTTATACTTTTAGCAGAGCAAACATCTACATTTTCCCAGTTTCCAAAAAAAAAAAAAAAGGTTATCAAACCAATAAATAAAAACTGAAAGAGTATCCTGGAATGGGAGATAGGCCCCATTTCCCCTGGGTTACTATGAATGAACACATTCACACTGAACCACTCTAGTGGTGCATGCCAGTAGCATCCAGAGAGAGACAGCTCCGTATCTAATGGTGAAGGGGCTAAAGTCTGCCTTTGGCAAGTCCTTCTCTTGCTCTTAGTCTATTTGCACATCTCAGAGTTGTTCTAGCTTCAGATGATGCTCAACCCTGCTTACGTTTCCTCTCATATCAAAGCTTTTTGTCTGTGTCCTCAGTCTCTCAAGATGCTTCTCTATTTCTGCAACGGTGTGATAGCTAGTGGGAAATGGCTTTTCAGAATCTGTTCCAATTGCCATGTCAGAATCATCCCAGATGAAAATAATCCCTTAGCAAGTGCTTTGGTCTGAATGTTTGTGTCTCTCCAAAATTCAGTTGTTGATGCCTAATCTCCAATGTGATAGTATTAAGAGGTAGGGCCTTCTGGGGGGTAATTAGTTCACAAAGGTAGAGCCTTCATGATTGGTATTAGTACTGTCATGAAAGAGGAACGAGGAAGCTTGTTCTCCCTTTCTACCATGCGAGGACAGAGCTAGAAGGCACCATCTTTGAAGCAGAGAGCAAGCTCTCACCAGGCACTGAATCTGTGGGTACCTTGATCTTGGACTTCTCAATTTTCAGAATTGTAAGCAATAAATGCATGATGTTTATTAATTACCTGGTCCAAGATTTTTTTATAACAGCTCAAGCATAGTAAGACAGCAAGTCATAGAAGACTGATTGGGATCATGAAGTATTTATATACATAAGCCTCTTACCTGACAAATTTCTGGTGATTTCAGTGTCCAGCTCCATGTTGATGTTTCCAAAGGCATATTATATATATATATATATATATATATATATACACACACACACACACAAATATATGTACACATATATATGTTATTATATATAGACAGAGATTAGTCCATTTGCAGCAATATATAATATATATTGTTTCCAATACATATAATATATATAAAATATACATTATATGTTGCTGCAAATCAACTCATTGTAAACAATAATATATATTGCTGTAAATGGACATATATATATAAAAGAGTTAATATATATAAGTCCATTTGCAGCAATATATAATATTTCCAATGGCATATATTATATATAATTATACAAATGGACTAATCCCTATTTCAATATATGTACATTTATTCGTGTGTATGTGTATATATATTCTCACCCCCAAGGCTAGACCCATTCCACTTTTTTGAAGTTCCAATTAATAGCTGAATACCTTGTAGGTGGATTCAGGAATGCTTGGGAAAAGGCTCATCTCTGATGGTGGTGGTGGGTAGCAATGGGGAAAGCAAGAGAGAAGGAAACATAACAGAACCTCTGGGAGAGATGCCTATACTCCATTGGGCCAACTTCCAACTCAGAAAGAGCTCTGGATGGGAAATTATAGGAGTGAATGTATTATATTATGAAACTAATGGCTCAATCTTTAATAAATTGAATGATTGCATTGTAAATAATATATAACATATAAAGCCAAAAATGCTTGTTCTGTAGACCTGTTTATTCAGCTGCTAAGATATATATCCTAGGCCACTTTCTCTTTTTTCCATTAAAAAATCTATTTCATTGGAAAAATACAACATCCTTCTGACATAAATTCTGATGTAATTTCTTAGATATGTGAAACTTGATGAAAATATAGAGCTTCCTGCAAAGGCCTGGCAAACCAGCTGGTTAATATGTATCTGAAAGAGCAAAAAAGGATATAATGTGAGACTGTGTGTGTTTGGGGAGGGGTGACATAAGAAACTGTGAATTCTAGTTCCCCATCTTGCACTGACTAGCTGTATTACTTTGGGTAACTTACTACTAAATCTTTCGGACATAGATTTAACCCATTAGAAGACAATCCTGAAATATGTTAAATGTACATTCTAATGGAATTAAGTGTTCAAATGACTGGGGGATCACTGAATTCCTTTCTTTATCACTGATGAAAACATACAGCAGCCCCTGAGAGCTGGAAAGGTCTTCAAAACTCATCTTTCTAGTCTCCCGCCCAAAATGAGCCCCGATGCACACTGCGTTTCTTAGAGCTTTTTCTGGTGCTTTTCTTAAAAGATATCGCATGAAAAAGATTTCTACAGCTTGCCTTTGTAAGTCAGTCCAGTGTTTAACAACACTGACCATCATCCTGTAGTTTTTCCTCTTATACTGAATATCGTAGAATGCCTTAAAGAACACACACACACACACACACACACACACACGCACACAAACACACACACGCACCCTGGCTGCAGCGGACTATTCAGATGCAACAGGTGCAATGAGTTATAGATCTTACAAAGCGCACAAAGAAGCACCCAGTAAGCAGGAACAGCAGTTGCCAAGAATTTAATTCATCAGGACAAATCCAAATTTACAAAGAACTAATCCCACATAATGGATAAAGGACAAAAAAGAAGGATTAATGGGGGAAAAGGGACTTACTGAAAATTCACATCTCAAGTCCACTAAACTCCTCATTTGGCCTGCTTCATTTTCCTTCTTTTTCCAGCAAATCTTTATTTATTTTTCTTAAGAAAAATAAGGTTGTCTGCGATGAATAATTACAACCTAAGAACATGTATGTGTTCAACTGCTTTGTAGGTAGTTTGAATGTTTCTGGGTGCAGAACAACATTTGTGTTATTCTATGGGAAGACTGCAGTTGAAAATAATGAATCCCTTCCTTATGACCTATATTGTCTTTGTAGAGTCACGGCAAAAATATGTTTCTTCTCCAGTGAAAAGAAGCCTTCTTTCTCTCAGCTATGGAAAGAATATTCTCTTGGTGACAATCCATAATGAAAGGCTCAATCTACCACCCAACAACATTCTCTTCAAGACTTACTATCAGCACTTCACTGGCAGAAATTCCTGCCCAGGTTGGAAATCAGCCCTGTTGTGTTGCTTTTTTCCCTAGTATTTGTACCTTGAGGATGCCCTACATGAAAAGGAATGGAAGGCAAATGAGTTCTCAACAAACATACCTACCTTGGCTTCAAGGACATAGGTCTTTCCCTGCTTTCAAAATATTCTTTTTAGTTAACTTTATTGGACTTTCTTACTCCCCATCTGTTTCTTATCTTCTAATATATGAACCCCCATTCTCTACTATTCTCACTGTGTACTCTCCCATTTGTCGAACTCATTCACATCCGTAACTTGAAACCATATACTGCTGTAGACGACCCCCAGATCTTCAGCCCTTATTCTCATTTTTCTTACAACCTTCCAACTCCATGATGAAATTGGCCAATTATACATTGCTTTCTGGATGTTTTATAGCCATATCCAGTGGAACTTGTTCCAAACTGAATAAATCATATTTCTCCTCAAACAAAAATTACTCCTCTATCTAGTTGCCCTAGGGAGCAATTCAGTATATTTTTGAATATAGACTTAGGTCTATATTCGCCTTTACTGGAAAGTCACTATCTTTCTTTTCTATTCTTATGAATCTCAGTTTGACTTGTTGTTTTCATGCTTTATTACTGTCCTGAGCTCCTTACTAGGCTTTATATCTCTTCCTTTGCACTCCTATACACATTGAGCTCATGTTTTTACGTTGATTTCACCTTAGTCTCTCTTTCTTTGTTTTGCCATGAAATAGCCTTGCTGATTCTTGAAGACAACCCTGAAATATATTAAATGTCATTCTACTGGAATTATGTGTTCAAATGCCTGTCTCCCCATTAGAGTGTAAGATTTCTCAAGGTCAGGTGTATCTTTCTTACCCCAAGCATCCTGTGTCAAGGCTCATCCATTTAGTGTCAAGGCTCAAGATGGTGCCTGTGGGTTGACTCTAAACCTTGGATGCATTTACTTGGACCTGTGTGTTTATTTTTAGTTTGTTTTCTGTTTTCGTGAACAGAATTATTTTTCAACTTAAAAAAATCAAAATATTTTATACAAAATTTGTTTTTCAAGTTTTCCTCGAATAATCAGAATGGTTGATAATGCTGGACTCCATTCTTACCCAGCAACAATGATGGGGCAGATAAGTGGGTACTCACTTTAGACAGAGCATGTATGCTCTGGTGTGTTGCTCTCTCCACCACTTTCCAGTGATCCCCAATACTCATCCCCCTTCCTGATTTGAGTCACCTACCTCACATGTCACCTGTAAGCAATTGAGTTGTGTTTTCCTTCTCTCTCTTTCTTTCTTTCTTTCTTTCTTTCTTCTTTCTTTCTTTCTTTCTTTCTTTCTTTCTTTCTTTCTTTCTTTCTTCTTTCTTTCTTTTTCTTTCTTTCTTTCTTTCTTTCTTTCTCTTTTCTTTCTTCTTTCTTTCTTTCTGTCTTTTCTTTCTTTTTTCTTTCTTTCTGGCAGAGTATCACTTTGCCACCCAGGCTGGAGTGCAGTGGCATGATCTCAGCTCACTGCAACCTCCACCTCCTGGGTTCAAGCTATTCTCCTGCCTCAGTCTCCCAAGTAGCTTGGGTTACATGTGCTCACCACCACGCTTGGACTAATTTTTGTATTTTTAGTAGAGACGGGGTTTCACCATGTTGGCCAGGCTGGTCTTGAACTCCTGACCTTAAGTGATCCACTCACCTTGGCTGCCCAAAGTGCTGGGATTATAGGTTTAAGCCACCACACCTGGCCAAGTTTGTGTTTCTGATTGGAGCCCAAAGTAGTTCTCAGAAGATGTTTACATAATAAACGCTACCTTGCTATATATAATCCAGAAGTTCTGAGTGATAATTTCTGAGTGACCCACATTCCTATTAGATGTTAAAGTCTTTACAGCAGGTTTGGGGATTATTTCAATTTCCTGACAATTACTGAAATTGCATGCAAACATAGTGAGAATCAGTTCCTTGCCTTCACAGGCAGCTCCTACCTCATAGGCAGTCAGACAGCTCTAATTGTTGGAAAGGTCTTCCTTGTATTGAGTTAAAATCAATTAGAGAGACCTACGAAAGCATGTATCAAAGTGCTGAGTGGTATTGTGTGAATTTTAAGGTACAATCTGAGTGTTTGGAGAAGATAGAGATCACACCAAATTTGGGAAGCCAGGAGAGATTATAGATAGTTCTTTGAAATAGGTGGTATTTAATATGGGCATTGATGGAAGATTAGGATTTTCTCAGAGAAGAATAAGAAGAAGGAATGAAAACACCAAGAATGAAAACATCAAGCAAACAGGTGTTGAAAAGATTAGCGTGGAGTACACTGCCAACAGCTTGGGTGGTGCAGGTTGGCTGAAGCATGGCACATGAGTAGGGGAGGGAAGACGGAAGAGGGCTTTCAGGGAAAGGGTGGTGGAGTTCTGAGGAGGGGTTCAACACTGCCAGACCTTTTTTTTCCAACTCCTACTTACTTATTCATTCCCATTTCCAGCACTTCTGCCACTGCTCTTCTCCACTGATCCAGCTGCACATCTGAAGTATTAATGGAGTTTCCTGGATCAACTCCCCACCTAGGTACTCCCTTGCTCCCTCGTAAGGTATCTTGCCCACCAAGGCCAGGACAATTTTCCCAATATAATATTCTGATTAGGTATTAGGAAAATACCAAATGTACCTACTTTTTTGTTTTGTTTTATCTGTTTTTAAATTCCCTTCCCTGATTTTTAGTGACATAAACCCATGCTATCTACATAAGCATGCTTTATACAAAATTTGTTTCTCAAGTTTCCCTTGAATAATCAGAATGGTTGGTAATGCTGGACTCTATTCCTACTCAGCAGCAATGGATGGGCATCTCCCCATCCATTTATCCCCATTTATCCCCACACATCTCCCTATGGCTAACATGGACTCCTCGTTGCTGTAAACACACACACATACCATGAGGAACAAGTGTTCCTGCACCAGAACGTATTGATATGAAATGTGGCTTCATCTTTTAGTAGTTGAGTGGCCTGGAGTAAGTTCCTTAGCTGAGTACTGGTTTCTAAACATTTTAAAAAATGGGTTAATAGGGCCAATCTGGTGAAATTTTTGAGGAGATGGAGATCCGGTGGCTTCTATTTTTTAAGCCTTTTCCAACCTCTCAAACAAATGAGGATTTCCCCCATTCGATATATGCCTTGCCCAGAACTTTAATATACCTCTTACTAGCCTGTATTTTAATTATTTAATAGTAAGAAGAACCAACTTTTTGGAACATGAATTTTCATGTATAAGGCATTGAGGTAAACATTTCACATGTATTTTTTCCCCATTTAATACTATCCATGTAGCCCTAGAATGTTGGTGTGCCTATCATCCAATTTATAACTCTGAAGACAACACATCAGATTATTTTTCATATTATTCCCCTCAATTATTTGCTTGGCAGATGATAGATACTTGGGGTAGGCAGAATTCTAAGAAGATCCCCAAGAATCCTACCAGTAGTGTACATATTCTATATAATCTCCTTCCTCTGAGTGTGAGAAGGATCTGTTAATATGATGGATGCCAATCTTGGGAGTAGGTTACATTATTTAGTAAAGGTGAGGGGATTTTTGCAGATGTAGTTTAATTCCCTAATTAGTAGGCTTTGAGATAATTATCCAGGGTGGGTCTAACCCAATCAGACTAAAACCCTTAAAAGAGGGACTGGGTCCTCTGAAGGGAAAGAGATATTCCTGATGGCACTGAGAAAAGAGCCCTTCATGTTGTGAGAGGGCCTGTTCAAGGCAGCCATGTGGTGGAGATGTAAGAGTGGCCTCTGTGACCTGATAGGGGTTCCCGGATGACAGCCAGAAAGAAAATGGGACTTCAGTTATACGGCTGCAAGTAATGAATTCTTGCAGTAACCTGAATGAGCTTGGAAGTGGATTATCCCCCAATGGAGACTCCAGGTAGCAATGTAGCCCAGCAACAGCCTAATGAAGCCCCAAGCAGAGAAGCAAGCTAAGCCATGACTGGACTCCTAACTTGTGGAAAGTATGAGATTAGAAATGTGTGTTTTTTTAAGCTACTGTCTTTGTGGTAAATTAGTACGCAACCATACAAAACGAATACAGCACTTGAAAAATGGTTGAATGGATAAATGAACCAAATTCTTCATGTATATGCTCTAGATGCCCTTGCTATACATTTCTACATGGTTGAATCACACCTTTCCACATTCTGGATAGCCTTATCTTTTTAGTATTTATCCATTTATATTCCACCCATTCTTAATGATCCAAACCTCCCATGAGTCCTCCATGGCACTGACCTCCAGGGAGCTCACCATGACATTGACCTCCAGGGAGCTCACCATCTAGATGAAGTGATAGCACTTGGGGCTTCTCCATGATGTGATGCATGATGCTGCTCCTTGGGGGTCTCCTGATTCCCTAGACTTCAGGTTAAATTTGTGAGATATTTGTTTGAAGTTGACAGTATTAATAATGGAAGGGCTGAGCTTAACAGGAGAAAGGATGTAAGAAGATAGGGGAATAGAGACAGAGCATTGTCCATCATCTTCTGCACCAGAGGAAGAGAGAGAGAATTCCTGAGCAAAAATAAATGTAGATACAAGATACTTTTTTGATACATACATCAAGAAAGTAACATTTTAGCAGAGTACCCATCACTCAATGGGTCCTAAATTCATGTTAATTTTGCATTACCTTTCTTTCTCTATACTATCATGTCTAATAATTAAAATATTTTTGAAGACTATCTTATATTTTACAAAGTATTTTTATTTATGTAATCCTATCACAAGTCAGTGAGCTAGGTGTTGTTATATCTTCATTTAACAAATGTGTAAATCAAGTTACAGGGACATGGAATAACTTACCGACAACTCAGTCACCTAAACTGTGATGAAATCAGGTTTATACCTAAGTTCCTTACTCTTGATGCCCTGTTTCACTAATATCCACAAAGAGAATAATGAAGTGTCAATGTCTGTATAAATTTAATTCAACCATATTTTGAGCTGCTGGCTGGCTCAGGCTGAGAGGAGGGCATAGAGGCTCTGATGAAGGGATTCAGAGAGGAAGAGATAGTTCTTCACCCCACAATAGCTGGGAATCCTTGTGTTCACAAGAAACGTTTGAAATTGAAAATTATAACACCTAACAGTAAAGAGAAATGTGTATGTGTATGTGTGTGCGTGTGTGTGTGTGTGTGTACAAATGAAAGAACATACTTCTCTAAGCTGCAACGGGATTTAGAAATTCTCTTCTTTAAAATGATCAAGTCGGGTGGTAGTTGCCTAGAAAAAATACTGCACATAGCAATGAAGGTGGAATGAGGAGATTAAATGACCCAGGGCTGGTGAAAGAGAATGAGAGGAGAATAATCTAGAAAGCTTTGGGTACTTTAACTGGCAAGTCAATGAACTTCTGCCCAGGAAGCTGGAGATGCTGTTCTTGCCTCTGGGGGGCTTCAGTGTGACATGGAAGACATGGCAGAGTTAATATCTACTCATTTATTCTTGCAGAAAGTTCAGTAAAAGCTTCTTCATCTCCAAATCAAGTATCAGTTATCAGTAACCTGCCTTTTCTGCTATTGACAATTCTGTGTTCAACCCAAAAGACTTTCTTATTTCTCTTTAGGGACACAATAATAACAGTAATTGTAACGACGCTGATAATGATGCATAATCAACGCTTTTTCAGTGCCAGGCATTGTGCTGCATGGTTTACAGATCCAAATAAGGATATATTTGGATATATCCTTATATATCAAAATAATCCTCAGAGATTTTAATTTTTATTTCCATTTTGCAGATGAGGAAACTGCAGCTTGGGAACGTTTAGTGGTGTGCTAAAAAAACTGACATCTGGGAGAGGATAGAGTGAAGTTTTGGGCAAAGATCTGATTATAGGCCCTCTAACTCTGAGCCATTAAGCTATATAACCATTGAAGTCATTGAGATATATGACTTCTGAGTTATATGACCAAGGAGCTATGTGACCATTGGCCTATATATAACAACTGAGTTATCTGTTCATAGAGCTCTATAGCTACAGAGCTGTATGATTACTGAGCTCACTACTGAGTTACATGACCATGGAAACATATGACCACTGAGGTTTATGAGCACTGGGCTATATAACCACTGACCTATGTGACCATAAAGCCATATGATCACTGAGCCACATGCCAAAGCACTGTTTCACACAGGTGATTTTAGGTATAAAAGTAAATATTTTATGGTATACCAATAAACATTCCTAGTCTAGCTGTCTCACTTGGCATCTTCTTATTATTTATTTTTATGAGCCAATGGTAACAGTAGGTAAATAAAACACAGCTAAGGCTTTAAAAGAACAAGTGATGTGGACGTCTGACATCCTGTCTCCATGACTCACTAGTTGTGGGAATTTGATCAAATTCAATTCAACAAATGGTTATGGAGCACATACTGCACGTCAGACGCTGTGTTGAGTCCTTGCTTCCATGAAACTTAGAGAGGAAGACAGGCATCAAGGAATCAGACGCAAGTGAGTGTTATAGATGGGGGCTCTGGAAACAGCCAGGGTATCTACCCTAGTCGTTTAGTGGTTTTGACCAACCCTAGTTTATCTAGCTAAAAGTGGAGATGATAGTAATACTCGCTCGACCTATTTCATGAAAATCGAACTATTACATGTGACTGTGTTGTTTAAACTGTAAATATTATGTTAATTATCCTATTATTTGTGATTGTTATTGTTAGTGTGATAAGATTTTTTATAAGTTATTAAGCTCCCCTTTACATGTTGCTTGTCTGTGGGTATTATATCGCCAACTTGTAGTCTAAAAAATTAATTATTAGAAGGTACAAATTCAACACTACGTATTAGCCAGAATGCAGAATTAACCATCTTAGGGACTTCAGAACTAATGGGTGCATTAAATATTTGAGCAACAGAAATATATTAGCATTTAATACCCTGAGTCACATAAATCCTGAATAGTGAATTGGGTGAGAAAGATGTGGATTTGCAGGCCAGATATATAGTCACCTGGAAGATGACAAAAGAGTAGTAGCTGTGACTCTGTGTTGACAAATTTGGTGGAAGGTTTTACTTCTTTATCTTTATCACTTCTGTTTTCTTCCAGTTGTTGCAAGTATTTGCCTCAAGAAAAGGAAATAGTTCTATTTACTTAAACACATATGCATTTCCCATAAACTCTACAGTCATGATCTTGAAGCGAGATCTCAAAACTAAATTTCTAAGAGAATCACTTGGAAACTGATGCTTGATGTAGAGAAAGAAAAGCTTTTACTCAATTATCTACAATAACAGCAGAGGAAATGCTGAAAATTACTGACAGAGTAAATGGATTTTTTTTTGCATAAATGTTCTCTGTTTTCAAGTTTACTTTAGTGTGAAAGACCTCTATTATGAAATGGTCCCTTTATCTCATTCCGTTGTTTCTCAAAAAATAGACTTTTTTTTTTTTTTTGATGAGAGGCAATGGACCAATCACCATGGAAGATTGTTTGGTCTTAAACATCTGATGGCTCCCAAGATTTGATTTGTCACAGTTAGATGGACAATGGTTGGTGTGACTGTATAGAGTGACATGATCTTGGAAGTAGCAGAAATATCTTCCTTTTTTTTTCATTTTTAAAAAACAGGTTTATTAAGATGTAATTTACAAACCATAAAGTTAGTCATAGAAAATGTCCAGTTGAATGGCTTCTAGTATAATATATTTACAGAGTTGTGCAACCATCAGCATAATCTATATTTAGGACACTTTCATCACCTCAAAGAGAAACCCCATATCCATTAGCAGTCACTGCCATTTTCCTCCACTCTGCCAGCCCCAGCAACTGCTAAAACACTTTCTGTTTCTATGTACTTTCCTATACTGGATGTTACATATAAGTTGTATTATATGATACATGGTCTTTTGTGACTGATTTCTTCTAATTAGTATAGCGCTTTTGAGATTCAGCCACCTTGTAGCATATTTCAGGACTTATCCCTTCCTATTGCTGAATAACATTCCATTGTATGAATATGTCACATTTCATTTATTCAATGTCCTGCTTTTTTCACCTCTCTGAAATGTTTGTCTTTGTTGATAACTACTTAGAAATTCTTCTCCATTGATTTCTATAATACCGCTTTTGGTTTTGCTCGAATTTTTCTGGCTATGATGCTTCAAACTCTTGTGGGATTCTCTTCTTCCACTCTCTGTTTAACTCTTGATGCTTCTCAGATGAATCTTTAGACTCAGAAATAGGAACGCCTGCCTGGAGCATCTTCTTGAAGGCCCCACATGTCACAGTCTCCCAGTACATTTATTAAAGGACACGAGGGCACTGCTACAGTTGGGATTCAGTACTTACCACTGGGACAGTGTGTCTCATAACCTTAAACAACTGCTCTCGTGACTAACATTGTTCAGGCCTGGGGAAATTCTCTACATCTGTTGACCCATGTCTTCTAAACACAAGATGTCTAAGACCAAGTCCCATAAAGGAGTGTGGGCTATACTATTGCAGAAGTCAAAGACTGGACACCGCTTTGGAGTACAGGGAAGATTGGAGAGACAGAAGTGCTTAGGTAAGAGAAAAGACAAATTAATGTGTCAAATCTTTCTTCTCAGATATCATGAATGCAATACATTCTTGCATAATAAAGTATCATTTCCCCAGAGCACAAAGTGCTGATTTTCTTGCTTCTCTTTACTTTTTGATTCATAGTTTTTGAAACACTCATGAATTAATGTGGGATTTACAGTAGTGGTACATAGATGCAGGATAACCTTTGCAATATAAAACAACTCATATTGCTCTTAAATTTGTATATACACAGGTTTAGATGTAATGAATGAGAGGTATAACACTGAATCTCTCTATTACTCTATAGATTTACATACTACTCTAAAAGATAATGAAGGAAAATATTTTGCAATATTTTCTCTACATTCTGTATATTACAAAGATTGAATACATTTGTAAAATTAATGGTTCAGTTCTGATTTCTAGCATTGCTTTAACAATTTTGTTGACATCTCCACTTGGTTCTGCCTCAGTTTTCTATTTTGTCACTACTGTCAAAAGAACATGACTATATAAGAACCTTGATTACAACAACATAATTAGTGATTTTGTTGAAATGAAGACAAGAAAATAAATTTCGTGGGATAAATTTATAATAACTCATGAACTGTGCACATCTTTTTTTATCCCTCGTTTGCCCGTTGCTGGACCATCAACAGAGCATGCAGACATTCAAAATAATAATTGAACTCAGTCATCCTATTAATTTTTGCCAAATTTTAGACATATAAAAACCATCATTTTATATGCCTTAAAAATATATTATTATAAAGTATTCTTTAAAAGCAGGAGGATTAAACGTTTTATTTAACAGTCTTTTGGTTTGATGTATTGTTTTCCATTGGTACTCTTGCCCAAAGCCCCACAAACATAGACTGTCTTCAGGGATCTCCTGTAGGACTCCTCTCTTTTCATTATATATTGCTTCTCAGGGTGAACTCATCCATTCTCATGTTTTCGAATACCCACAATTTGCTGTGGAACCCAAATTTATTTTTTCCAGCCCAGATTTTTCTCTTGTATGTCTTTAATGATTAACTTGGATGCCCCACATCGGACCCAATAGGTTGTTAACTAAATGTGGTCTAATTCCACTCCTTCTCAAACTGCCTTCCCTGAAACCTGGGAATCATCTCCTCCTCCTTGTCCTTCTTTCTCCCCTGCTTCTAAAATAGCCTGTTGGCAGTTATTGTCCACTGACTCCATTGACTTGATGTCTCTTCCATCTTCTCTTCTCTATTCCCAATTGCCACTGTCTTTGTTAAGATGTTCCTTATTTCGTGTTTATTTTCCTCTGCTTGTTCGGACTCCAGGCTTGGCCCTTCCAGCAAAAGTATGGTCAGTTTATAAACCTGTTTAAAATTTTCCAATGGACCTTTAGGAAAAGGCCCAAATTCCTTGACATGGCATAAAGGATGTTTTGTGATAAAGCCATTGCCTCCTGTTTGTTCCAGCCACCTCTTAAAATGGCTTCTTCCTTGCTCTTGTGCTCCAGTGACACAAGCTTTTGGTTTTCTGAATTCTGCCATTCCTTTTCCTGCTTCAGTGCCTTTGTACTTGCAGTTTCCTTGGTCTAGAATGTTCTCTCTTGTGCTACTCCTTTCCTTCACCTAGTGTTTGGGTAAGTATGTGATAAAGGTCTGTCTCTACTATACTACATCTGTCTTTGCTGTGCACTCCTTCTGGGCAATCTCCGCATATTTTTTCCATTATAGTTTAGGCCTTAGTGGTTCTCTGTCATAAAGTAAAAACTCTTTATATGTTTGCTGATTGAATAAAAGGTTCATTCATTGTAGTATCCCCAATCTTTAGCAGAATGCATGGCCTAGATTAACTGCTCACTAAATCCTGAATAAATTAAATAAGTAAACTTGTACATTCATAAACAGGAATACCCAGGTAGTTGCTTGAAGAATGGCTTTTCAGAGCTTGGAGTTCCCTCAGAGGTTAGGTAACTTGTCCTTTTAATTCACTGAGAGCTTAACCAAGTGCTGGCCATGGACAGAAACATAATAAATGCAGTGAAAGAACATGGAGTAGATAATATAGTTTGCGTCTGCCTGTATGTGTTCTAAATTCCCTTTCCTGCAACAGGTGTCAGGAGGCTGGCTTATCAAGTGAGTACTCTATAAGTCTAAGGGAGGAGGGAAGGGGTGATATGTGATTTGGGCATGTAATTAAGGGGTTATATATTAATAGAATCAATAGTTGAGTCTAGACCTCATCTAGTAAATCAATGGGTCACTCAGCTGAGGATGAAAACCAGTCATATGGTCCACAGCAGACTGTAGGGCTAGGGGTATGAAGAGAAAGTGGCTGAGATAGGTACTGGTTCTCACCTGTTTGTTGTGATGGAGTAGGTGTGAGAGCTATGCTTTAAAAAACCCTCAAAAGTTTCAACTCATTCAGTAATCCAAATATATTAACATTATTTTGGCCTCAAGTAATCAAGAAGCCTAACTCTAAGTGGCTAATAAAATAAGGAAATTTATTCTTTCATATTGCAAGAAATTCAGAAGTAAGGAGTTTCCAGTGTTGGTTATTCAGTAGCAAGATGGTAGTATCAAGAATTCAGGGTCTGGCTGAAGAGCCAAAATGGCCAAATAGGAACAGCTCCAGGGTGCAGTTCCCAGTGAGAAGAACACAGAGGGTGAGTTATCACTGCATTTCCAAATCAGTTTTTACTGCCCACAGACCAGGAGATTCCTGGCCTGAAAAGCACCATGAGTTTCCAGCATGGCTGTTCCAGCTGGCACTGCAGGTCTCCATACAAAAACTCACACAAATCCGGGCAGGCATTTCAACAGGCACCTGAAACGCCTGGGAGACAGAGTCACCCATTCAACTGAAGAAAAAGGGGGCTGAAACGGAGAGCCAGGGGATCTGGCTCAGCAGGTCTCACCCCCCACAAAGATCAGCAATCTGAAATGCTGTGGATTGAGAGTTTAGAAGCAAGTGCACCTGGACCCAGGACAGTCCAGCTCTGTGGGGGAAAGGGCGTCAGCCGTTACTGAGGCAGTCCACCACTACCGAGGCAGTCCACTATTACCGAGGCAGTCTGCCATTACCGAGGCAGTCTACCTTTATTGAGGCTGTCTGCCATCACTGAGGCAGACCACCATTACTGAGGCAGTTCTAACAGGAATTTCACACAGCAGCTGGGCAGGGCCCACAGCAGCTCAGTAATGCCTCTGCTGGCAGACTGTGGCTAGACTACCATCTTGCTGGGCAGGGCATCTCTGAAAAAAGGCAGCAGCATGTCAGGAACTTATAAATAAAGCCCCACCTTCCCAGGACAGAGCATCTGGGGAAAAAAAGGCAGTTATGAGTTCTGCTGCAGCAGACTTAAACGTACCTGCCCAGAAGCTCTGAACAGAACAATGGTGCTCCCAGCTCAGCACTTCAGCTCCTATAAGGGACAGACTGTCTCCTCAAGCAGCTCCCTGACCCCTGTATATCCAAAGAGACATCTCGTAAAGGAGAGCTTAGACTGATATCTGGCGGGTACCCTTCTGGGATGAAGATAACAGAAGAAGAAACTGGCAGCAACGCTTACTGTTTTTCAGCCATTGCAGGTGATCCCAAGGCAAACAGGGTCTGGAGTGGACCACCAGCAGGCCTACAGCAGAGGGGTCTGATGGTTAGAAGGAAAACTAAAAAAGAGAAAGAAATAACTTCAACATCAACAAAAAGGATGTCCACTCAGAGACCCCATCCGAAAGTCACCAACTACAAAGACCACAGGTAGATAAATCCATAAAGATGGGAAGAAACTAGCACAAAAAGGATGAAAATACCCAAAACCAGAACGCCTCTCCTCCTCCAAGGGATCATAACTCCTCACCAACAAAGAAACAAGGCTGGATGGAGAACAAGTCTGATGAATTGACAGAAACAGACTTCAGAGGGTGGGTAATAACAAACTTCTCTGAGCTAAAAGAATATGTTCCAACCCACTGCAAAGAAACTAAGAACCTTGAAAAAAGGTTTGACTAAATGCTAATGAGAATAAACAGCTTAGAGAAGAATATAAATGACCTGATGGAGCTGAAAAACACAAGAGAACTTCGCGAAGCATATACAAGATTCAATAGCCGAATTGACCAAGCAGAAGAAAGGATATCAGAGATTGAACATCAACTCAATGAAATAAAACAAGAAGGCAAGAATAGAGAAAAAAGAGTAAAAAGAAATGAAAAAAGCCTCCAGGAAAGATGGGATTGTATGAAAAGACCTAATCTACATTTCATAGGTGTACCTGAATGTGACGGAAAGAATGAATCCAAGCTGGAAAACACTCTTCAGGATATTATCTAGGAGAACTTCCCCAGACTAGGAATGCAGGCCAATATTCAAGTCCAGGAAATACAGACAACACCACAAAGATATTCCTCAAGAAGAGCAACCCTAAGACGCATAATTGTCAGATTCCCCAGGGTTGAAATGAAGGAAGAAATGCTAAGCGCAGCCAAAGAGAAAGGTCGCGTTACCCACAAAGGGAAGCCCATCAGACTCACAGCAGATCTCTCAGCAGAAACCCTACAAGCCAGAAGAGAGTGGGGGCCAATATTCAATATCCTTAAAGAAAAGAACTTTCAACCTAGTATTTCATATCCAGCCAAACTAAGCTTCATAAGCGAAGGAGAAATAAAATCCTTTATGAACAAGCAATTGCTGAGAGATTTTGTCACCACAAGGCCTGCCCTACAAGAGCTCCTGAAAGAAGCACTAAACAAAGAAAGGAACAACCAGTACGAGCAACTCCAAAAATGTACCAAATGGTAAAGAGCATTGACGCAATGAAGAAACTGCATCAACTAACAGGTAAAACAACCAGCTAGCATCAAAATGGCAGGATCATATTCACACATAATTATTAACCTTAAATGTAAATGGGCTAAATACCCCAGTCAAAAGACACAGACTGGCAAATTGGATAAAAGGTCAAAACCCATCGGTGTGCTGTATCCAGGAAACCCATCTCACATTCAAGGATACACATAGGCTAAACATAAAGGGATGGAGGAAGATTTACCAAGCAAATAAAGAGCAAAAAAAAAGCAGGAGTTGCAATCCTAGTCTTTGATAAAATAGACTTTAAACTAACAAGAATAAAAAATACAAAGAAGAGCATTACGTAATGGTAAAAGGATCAATGCAACAAGAAGAGCTAATGATCCTAAATATATACGCACCCAATATAAGAGGACCCAGATTCAAAAAGCAAGTTCTTAACTACCTGCAAAGAGACTTAGACTCGCACACAATAATAGTGGGAGACTTTAACACTCCACTGTCAATATTAGATCAATGAGACAGAAAATAAACAAGGATATCCAGGACTTGAACTCATATCTGGACCAAGCAAACCTAATAGACATCTACAGAACTCTCCACCCCAAATCCACAGAATATACATTCTTCTCAGCACAGCATGGCACTTACTCTAAATCTGACCATATAATTGAAAGTAAATCACTCCTCAGCAAATGCAAAAGAACAGAAATCATAACAAACAGTCTCTCAGACCACAGTGTAATCAAATTAGAACTTAGGATTAAGAAACTAACTCAGAACCACACAACTTCATGGAAACTGAACAACTGGCTCTTGAATGTTGACTGGATAAACGATGAAATGAAGGCAGAAATAAAGATGTTCTTAGAAACCAACGAGAACCAAGAAACAATGTACCAGAATCTCTGGGACACATTTAAAGCAGTGTCTAGAGGAAAATTTATAGCAATAAATGCCCATATGAGAAGCAAGGAAATATCTAAAAAAGCTAGCAAAGGACAAGAAATAACTAATATCAGAGCAGAACTGAAGGAGACAGAGACACAAAAACCCTTCAAAAAATCAATAAATCCAGGAGCCAGTTTTTTGAAAAGATCAACAAAACGGACAGGCCACTAGCCAGATTAATAAAAAAGAAAAGAGAGAAGAATCAAATAGATGCAATAAAAAACAATAATGGGGATACCACCGCCAACTCCACAGAAATACAAACTACAATCAGAGATTACTACAAACAACTCTATGCACATAAATCAGTAAACCTGGAAGAAATGGATACATTCCTGGACACTTGCACCCTCCCAAGCCTAGACCAGGAAGAAGTTGAAACTCCGAATAGACCAATAACAAGGGTTGAAGTTGATGCAGCAATTAATAACCTACCACCCAAAAAAAGTCCTGGTCCAGATGGGTTCACAGCTGAATTCTACCAGACGTATGAAGATGAGCTGGTACCACTCCTTTAGAAACTATTCCAAACAATGCAAAAAGACAGAATGCTTCCCAACTCATTTTATGACACCAACATCATCCTGATACCAAACTTGGCAAAGACTCAACAAAAAAATAAAACTTCAGGACAATATCCGTGACGAACATGGATGTGAAAACCTTTAATAAAATACTGGCAAACTGATTGCAACAGCACATCCAAAAGCTTATCCATCACAATCAAGTAGGCTTCATCTTGTGGATGCAAGACTGGTTCAACATACACAAGTCTATAAACGTAATCCACCACATAAACAGAACCAAAGACAAAAACCACATGATCATCTTAATAGATGCAGAGAAGGCATTAGACAAAATTCAACAGCACTTCATGCTAAAAACTCTCAATAAACTAGGTATAGATAGAACGTATCTCACAATAATAAAAGTTATTTATGACAAACCCACAGCCCATATCATACTGAATGGGCGAAAACTGGAAGCATTCCCTTTGAAATCTGGCACTAGATAAGGATGCCCCCTCTCACCACTCCTATTCAACATAGTATTGGAAGTTCTAGCCAGAGCAATCAGACAAGAAAAAGAAATAAAGAATATTCAATTAAGAAAGGAGGAAGTCAAATTGTCTCTGTTTGCAGATGACATGATTGTATATTTAGAAGACCCCATCATCTCAGCCCAAAATCTCCTGAAGCTGATAAGCAACTTCATCAAAGTCTCAGGATACAAAATCAACGTGCAGAAATCACAAACATTCCTATACACCAATAACAGACTAAAAGAGAACAAAATCAAGAGCGAATTCCCATTCATAATTACTACAAAGAGGTTAAATTCCTAGGAATACAACTAACAAATGATGTAAAGGACCTCTTCAAGAACTATGAATCACTGCTCAAGGAAATAAGAGAGGACACAAACAGATGGAAAAATATTCCATGCTCATGATTAGAAAGTATCAATATTGTGAAAATGGCCATACTGCCCAAAGTAAGTTACAGATTCAACACTATTCCCATTAAGCTGTCAATGACCTTCTTCACAGAACTGGAAAAAACCATGTTAAACTTCATATGGAACCAAAAGTGAGCCCACATTGCCAAGACAATCCTAAGCAAAAAGAACAAAGCTGGAGGCATCATGCTACCTGACTTCAAACTATACCACAAAGCTACAGTAATCAAAACAGCATGGTACTGGTACCAAAACAGAGATATAGACCAATGGAACAGAACAAAGGCCTTAGAGCCAACGCCACACATCTACAACCATCTGATCTTTGACAAACCTGACAAAAACAAGCAATGGGGAAAGGATTGCTTGTTCAATAAATGGTGTTGGGAAAACTGGCTAACCATGAGCAGAAAACAGAAACTGGATAACTTCCTCACACCTTACACTAAAATTAACTCCAGGTAAATTAAAGAGGTAAACATAAGACCTAACACCATAAAAACCCTAGAAGAAAACCTAGGCAAAACCATTCAGGACATAGGCATAGGCAAGGACTTCATGACTAAAACACCAAAGGCATTGGCAACAAAAGACAACATAGATGAATGGGATCTAATTAAACTCCAGAGCTTCTGGACAGCAAAAGAAACAATCATTAGAGTGAATAGGCAGCCAACAGAATGGGAAAACATTTTTGCTATCTACTCATCTGACAAAGGGCTAATATCTGGAATCTACAAAGAACTAAAACAGATACACAAGAAACAAACAAACAAACACATTCAAAAGTGGGCAAAGGACATGAACAGACACTTTTCAAAAGAAGACATATATAAGGCCAAAAAACATATGAAAAAATGCTCATCATCACTGGTCATTAGAGAAATGCAAATCAAAATCACATTGAGATACCATCTCATGACAGTTAGTATGGCAATCATCAAAAAATCTGGAGACAACAAATGCTAGAGAGGATGTGGAGAAATAGGAACACTTTTACACTGCTGGTGGGAGTGTAAGTTAATTCAACCATTGTGGAAAACAGTGTGCTGATTCCTCAAAGACCTAGAAATAGAAATTCCATTTGACCCAGCCATCCCATTACTAGGTATGTATTCAAAGGATTATAAATCATTCTGTTATAAAGACACATGCACACAAATGTTCATTGCGACACTGTTAATAATACCAAAGACTTGGAACCAACCCAAATGCCCATCGATGTTAGACTGGACAAAGAAAATTTGGCACATATACACCATGGAATACCATGCAGCCATAAAACACAATGAGTACGTGTCCTTTGTAGGGACATGGATGAATCTGGAAGCCATCATTCTCAGCAAACTGACACAAGAACAGAAAATCAAATACTGTGTGTTCTCATTCATAGGCAGATGTTAAACAATCAGAACACATTGACACAGGGAGGGGAGCATTACAAACTGGGTTCTTTTTGGGGGGACTAGGGGAGGAACAGTGGGGGTTAGGGAGATTGGGGAGAAATGCCAGACATAGGTGACAGGAGGATGGAGGCAGCAAATGGCATTGCCATGTATGTACCTATGCAATAATTCTGCATGATCTGCTCATGTACCCTAGAATCTAAAGTACAATATATATATATATAAAGAATTCAGGGTCTTTTTATTTTTCATGTCTGCCACTGTTGTCTTTGTTCTCAGCCTGGGATTCTCCCTTGGTTGCATAAAAGCTAACACAGCCAGAGAAGACAATGTCCAGTGAAAAAGAAGAGACAACTTTTCTTTTGTGTCTTTTTTTTTTTTTTTAAAGATACGCTTTCCTGCAGTTCTTTAGCTCACACCTGAATTACAAGCATACCACCATCGAAACCAATGTTTGTCAAGGGGAATGGGTTCATAACCCACTCCTGGGGCTGGAGCTAGTGGGGAGCATAGGCACCAACAGTATTTTTCTTCCCCAGGCTGCCTCTACATTAAACTCTGACTCAAAAGCTTTGTCCACAACCCCCCCACCAAAAAAATCCTTTTTCCTCCAAGCTCCTCCTCCATAGGAGAAGCATTGAATTTCAAAAGAATTTGTGAATGTTTGTGTATAGACTTCTTTATGTACTGGAAACATAGTCAATGGGCCAACCTCCATGGACTGGCTCTAAGTTATGGAGCCTGGAGAGCAGTCCAGGGATGCTGGAGATTAATTGCGCAGTGCATAAGAGTGATTACGTTTAATCACTCTCTTTTCCCCCCCTCTTATAAAAAGCCACCTAGGTGTGGTTTGCCGATAGTATCAATCTGTTTCAGCTTCTAGGCCAGCAGTATTTGCAGTTATGTGGCCCAGGAGTCACATTTTCTGTCACCATTAACTGAAGGAGCCACATGAGCCTAGTATAACAGAATATTCTAATACAGAAATAAAAGGTCCCACATTCAGCCTATTATCTTTTGCCTGGCAGTGTGATTTCCTTAGACAAAGCTCCAAGCTTGGCTTTGTATCCACAGGGAAAGAAACTGGTCAACCTATTTTATTTTTAATCCTTTTCTCTCCACCAGCTTTTCACTTTGGAAATCTTTTTAGACCACCATACAGATAAAGTTCTGTCAAAGAAGAAAATCAATCAAGCTGAATGTTTCATACATGTTCAAATCAATTCCAACTACACTTTTTGAGAATCTACAATGAGTAAGGTATAGAAACAGATATTGTGGAGAATACATAACTTTATAAACACGACATTGTACACACACATTTTCTGAGAACATATTTTGGCTGAGTACTTGGATAAGTTTGGGTATGAGTAAGAGATTTCCCTGTTTTCAAAGTATATGTGTTTGGGGTGAGGGAAGGCAACATAGACACATAAATAATCCATTGAATTTCATTTTGATATACCAGGTTAGTGCCAGTTGCTGTGGCATAAAAGAGATGAACAAGCCAAGGTCAGAAAGAAAGTAAGAGAAGCCATTGCCCTGGAAATAACTTTTGGGTGAGTATTGAGGAAAATCTTTGCCCTAGAAGTGATATTTAGGTGAGTATAGAAGGGTAAATAAGGATGTTAAGGGGACCTTGAGTCTCAGTTTTCAAAAGTAGAAATAAGACATTTACACCAAAAGCTATAGGGCAAGATAAAATGTGCAAAGTTCCCTAAGAGGGCATCATGGAATGTTTTAAGGAGAACCTTTTGTTCTGGGTTTTAGCTATTGAGAGAGGTGTTCACGTTAGAAACAGGCCAAGAACATTCCATGCAGAGTGTACACTGTAAATGTGACAGGAATAAGACAAACTATAATATTTTTTTTTCAATTTTTTTGTCTTATCCTATCTCCTGGTCAGTAAGAATGTTTTCATTTGTTGGGTTAGCTCCAGGGCTCTTACAGGAAAGTTCTAAGAGGCCAGGGAGGCTTAAACGATATAGATGTGAAGAGCTTAGGAAGGGAGACAAAAGAATCTGAATGTGGGCTTGAAGAATATCTTGGAGTGGGAGCTTAGAGTTGGAAGGAGAGAGACTTTGGGTAAGCCTACACATATTGGGGGAAAAGAAGAGAGGAAATGGGAGAAGAGAATTTTAGGAAGTTTTTCTATGTTCTCTTTTATGTTTATGAAAGACTACAGGAAAGGTTAAATTAATTGTATATTTATTTGGGTCAGAGTTGATGTCCCTTTGACATGCAGTGAATCAAGATGGTGTCATATGGTATGTGGGCTTTATGTAAGTTACATCATCAGCTAAGGTATGAAGGTGGTAGAGTGCAAGCAGAATTGGGAAGCAAGAAATCACACCACATAACTAAAAACAAGGCTGTCTGAAGGGAAGTACTGGGACAGACGTTAGGTTTATTTAAAGCAGTGGAAGGCTTAAAAGTCAAGGTTAGGAAGGTGGTATGTGCTCATGGGCCGGGCAGAGCCTCTGAAATCTCTGAATAGGGTGGCTCAATATCAGAGTGTTTTTTAAGACAATTACATTGATAGCAGCATCAGTGGGAAAGGCGATAACAGGGTAAGGGATAACAATTAAAGAGTTACTGCAAAACCTGATGCCAAATAACAGATTTGGAAGATTTTTCATGGATTTGATTTGTTTGTTTATGTGACTCAATCAAGGGTTTGATTTTATCTGGATTCAGCCTTAGCCAGAGCTACAAGATGACAATGTGTTCACCAACCTCATTACTGTTTTTTATTTCTATTATTTAGGAGTGACGGAGGACTTACAAATTGCTCAGGGTAGCTCTGGAGTACAATGCAATAGAGCTAGTTTTTATTGAGCCCCCACCAGGTGGCTGGCACAAGGGCCTTGAGCACTGGGCTTACCATATAATTAGAGTTACCAGATCAACACACAAGCCAGCCCCCAGTGCAGAAGGAGACAGAGGGCTGTAACTTAATGAGAGGCAGATGTCAACAGGGAGCAGATGTTTGCAGCTCTTCAGTTATATCAAATTAATCATCTCCTGACTTCAAGGTGCTTCTTGGAGTCCAGGAAATTTCCCTGTAATAAATTGCTCCTGGGATTGATTTTTAAAGTGGGAATGTGTTTGCCACTGTCTTAAATGCTTTAGAACAACTCTTTCTAGAAACTGAAGAAGTTTTTTAATATGGAAAAATTTAGGTGAAGGTTAAAAACCACCACATCTAAGTTCCCAGACTGGTTTATAAAAAATAGAGGGGCTAACTTTTTGCTAATAAAATCAGCTGCTTGTTCTGCGCCACCAGTCTGCCCACTTTTTCATTTATTTAGCAAATAATTTTTGCAGACACAATATGTACTGAAGCTGTAACAGGGAAGGAAAATGTAGATGCTGACCCATGGAGTTTGCAGCATTACAGTAAATAGTCACACAGATATATCTACAACTACAAATGGGGAAAGTGCTCTAACAGTTAAGTGGTTCTTGAAGATAGTTAATGTAGGGATTTGACTTAAGTCAGAGAAGAGAAATCTTCTCTAAGCAAGAGATATTAGCAGATTTCTTCCTTCTTTCTTTTTGCTCTCTTCCTTCTCCCTTCCTTCTTCCTTCTTTCTCTTTCTCTCCCTTCCCATCTCCCCGTTCCTCCTTCTTTCTCCTTCCTCCTTCCCAGTCTACTTGCTTTCCTCTTGCCTTTCTTTTCTTTCCTTTTCTCACTTCCCACTTTCTTCCCTCCATCCTCTTCCCTTTTTGTCTTCTGTTTCCCTCCTGACCCTTCCCTCCACCCCAACCTGTCCTTTTCTTCTAGTCATTCCCAAACAGTAGTTGAAAACTTGTTAGAGACTCAAGCTCTGTACCATACCTGGAGGGGGCTAGAAGGTTTGATATACATGCAGAGATAAACAGGGAACCATTTGTCTTCAAAGTGTCTACATGTGATGCACAATTAGTTGAAATTCAGGACAGTAGGTGTTATATTAGAGATAGATACAGGTTTTTCTGGGATGGGCACCAAACTTAGGCCAGGGTATTGGGTAGGAGCAGGAGCCAGGTGGGAAAATAGTTTTAGAGGTGGTGGACATTTGAGATCATTCTTAGCAGACAGCTAGGAGATATTTAGAAAATAGGGTGGAGGACCTTGCAGGCAGGGGAACACTTCCATGTTTAAAAACAAGAAAAGTGTGATGGGAGTGTTGCAACCTGGCGAAGACAAGATATCTAGTATAACCGGGGTAAATGATGTGAGCTGGGAAGATCTAGACTATGAGATGGTTGGAGAGATGGTAGGAGTCAGATGGAGAAGAACAGTGCATTATATTGTCCTGTGGGCAGTCATCGAAAGCTTCAAGAAGAGAGTCATATCCAATCTACTACTTAGAAAGATCTTTCTCAACTGTAGTGTGGTCCCATCCACTCTCAGCAGATAAAAAATCATGTATCTTTATATTTGGCTTTTCCAAAACATTATTTCAGGCTGTGAGGTCTGGCGAAGGCTTTGGTGGCCTCAGAGGCAGGAACAAAATGAAATCTCAAGGTGTTTGACTCTGGCAGTATTGCAGAAGCCCCTTTACCTCTCACCCAAGCTCTCTGTTCTATAAGACTCCCCCACAAAATCAGTAAACACCACTGGAGCATCTTCTTAATTATTGGGACTTTTCTATTACTGTAGCGATGATAGGTAAACCAATTTCTTTGTTTTCAAGGAATAAAAGTAAAAGGATCCTGAAAATGATGGCAGGTCAGAAAACATTCATTATTCTCAACTAGGGTTTCTCAACCTCAGCACTGTTGGCATTTGGGCTGAATAATTTTGCGTGTGTGTGAGGGGCTGTCTTACAATAGCTTAATACCTTCCCTGGCCTCTACTCACTAGATGCCAGTAGAAAATCTCTTCCAAGTGGAGGCAATAAAAATGTCCCCAGACATTGTCAAATGTCCCCTGGTCGGGAAAAACTGCCCCCTGTGGAGAACCACTGATTCAAACTGTATGATTGGAAGTATTGCTGACATGAAGAAACTGAGATAGGATTTAGCCAAGGTGTACTCAGCACATTCTTCATGTGTTTAGAGTCACATAGGGAGGGACTGACGGCATCTGATGATAAGTAAATTCCAGTGTTGACTCCAGAAGCATCCCCTCTGCACTCTCAAGCCTCTGCTAATTATAAGACCACCCCTTCCTTCCTTTCATCTCCAAATGACTCTAATATGTTATCATGGCACAGAGCCTACTTTCTCTCCAATTACAAGATCAGATGGACCTTTTTCAATTTGGCATTCAAAGCTGGTTGCTCCTCAGAGACAGCTTTGCTAAAAGCATGTAATGATCCTCGAGGTAGCCAAGACTTAGAGGTGCCTATCTACAGCACTGGGTAGGATGGGGAAGCTATCTGGGGTTCTGTTCACCTTCCAGGGCTGCTGCCTCTACCATTTCTCTGTCCTCCCAGAGTGAGACCTGCTGGTTTTATGTAGGTTTTGCATTTCATATTCCTGTTTCATAGGGTGCCAGCAGCAATATTTCAGACGTTTCTAGGCATTGCATGAGGCTGCTTTTCCCCAGTTAGGTCTTAGGTGCCGCAGCACAGTTTCTCATATTAAAATTAGGATATCTTGGGGTCATAATTAGGCTGGTGACTAGACTTCAAACCCCTTGAGAACAAGGACTCAGTCCTATTTTTTTGATTTCTCACTGCTTTTACTTCTCTCACGTGGTAAGGATGTAAGAGCTGCCCTGCTGGTTGCTGAAAATGCATATCTTCCAGGACACACAGGAGCCTTGGCCTTGCCACATTTGGCAGCAATGTGAGGTGTCTCATCATCTGGAACCTACATTATGAGAGTGAACCCACGTTTTACCTGGAAACTTCAGCTGGAGAGTGTATGCTATTTTTAACAATGTCCCTTTTTTTTCTTAACATGGTTCTTTAACAAGGTCATATCATTATCAGTTATTTAATATTTCTAAAATTAGAAATTGTCTCACTGCTGTGGGAGCTCAAGCTTCAGGCTAGACTCTGAGCCTTCTCACACTGGGGCTATTGATACAGCCTCATGGTGAGTCTTCCCGTCCTTCTTTTTATAGTGTATGATTAGATTCAAAATTCAGCCAGGCTAAACTTTTTGCTCTCTTTAGGTCAGGATTCACACTGCAGTAGCCACTTTTAAGCCAAAGAACTGGGATATGGAGGATCCAAGATGGCCGAATAGGAACAGCTCCGGAGTGCAGTTCCCAGCAAGAACAGTACAGAGGGTGAGTGCTCACCGCATTTCCAAACTAGTTTTAACTGCCACAGACCAGGAGATTCCCGGGCTGAAAAGTGGGTTTTCAGCGTGGTGGTTTCAGCTGGTGCTGAGTCAGCACACAGAAACTCACACAAGTCTGGGCGGCCGTTTCAAGGGGCACCTGGAATGCCTGGGAGACAAAGCCACCCATTCAACTGAAAGAGAGTGGGCTGAGACAGGGAGGCAGGCTATCTGGCTTGGCAGGTACCACCCCCACAACACAAGCAATCTGAAATGCTCAGAATTGAGAGTTTCACAGCAAGTGCAGCTGGACCCAGGACAGTCCAGCTCAGTGAGGGGAAGGACATCCCCCACTACTGAGGCAGTCCACCACTACGAGACAGTTCACACAGCAGCTGGGCAGAGCCTGCAGTAGCTCAGCAACACCTCTGCTGGCAGACTGTGACTAGACTACTCCATGCAGGCAAGGCATCTATGAAAAAAGGCAGTAGCACAACAGAAACTTATAAATAAATCCAGCCTTCCTAGGTCAGAGCACCAGGGAAAAGAGGCAGTTATGAGTTCAGCTGCAGCAGACTTAAGGGTACATGCCCAGCAGCTCTGCATGAACAACGGAGTTCCCAGCATAGCACTTGAGCTCCTATAAGGGACAGACTGTCTCCTCAAGCAACTCCCCAATCCCCATATACCAAAAAGACACCTCATAAAAGATAGCTCAGGCCGACATCTGGTGGGTACCCTTCTGGGACTAGGATAGCAGAGGATGAAACTGGTGGTAACCCTTGCTGTTCTGCAGCCTCCACAGATGAACCCCAGGCGAGCGGGATCTGGAGTGGACCACCAGCAGTCCTGCAGCACAGGGGCCTGACTGTTAGAAGGAAAACTAAGAAGCAGAAAGAAATAGCTTCAACATTAACAAAAAGGACATCCACTCAGAGACCCATCCGAAAGTCACCAACTACAAAGACCACAGGTACATAAAGTCACAAAGATGGGAAGAAACCAGTGCAAAAAGGATGAAAAAACCAAAAACCAGAATGCCTCTCCTCCTCCAAGGGATCATAACTCCTCACCAGTTAGGGATCAAAGATGGATGGAGAATGAATCTGATGAACTGACAGAAACAGACTTCAGAAGGTAGGTCGTAATAAACTTCTCAGAGCTAAAAGAACATGTGCTAACCCAATGCAAAGAAACTAAGAACCTAGAAAAAAGGTTAGATGAGATGCTAATGAGAATAAACGGCTTAGAGAAGAATATAAATGACTTGATGCAGCTGAAAAACATAGCACAAGAACTTCGCGAAGCATACACAAGTTTCAACAGCCGGTTCGACCGAGCAGAAGAAAGGATATCAGAGATTGAACATCAACTCAATGAAATAAAACAAGAAGGCAAGAATAGAGAAAAAAAAGTGAAAGGAAATGAACAAAACCTCGAAGAAATATGGGATTATGTGAAGAGACCTAATCTATGTTTGATCGGTGTACCTGAATGTGATGGAGAGAATGAATACAAACTGGAAAACACTCTTCAGGATGTTATCCAGGAGAACTTCCACAGCCTAGCAAGACAGGCCAACATCCAGGAAATACAGGGAACACCACAAAGATATTCCTCAAGAAGAACAACCACAAGGCACATAATTGTCAGATTCCCCAGGGTTGAAATGAAGGAAAAGATGCTAAAAGCAGCCAGAGAGAAACGTCAGGTTACCAACAAAGTGATGCCCACCAGGCTCACAGCAGATCTCTCAGCAGAAATCCTACCAGCCAGAAGAGAGTGCGGGCCAATTTTCAACATCCTTAAAGAAAAGAACTTTCAACCTAGAATTTCATATCCAGCCAAACTAAGCTTCATAAGCAAAGGAAAAAGAAAATCCTTTATGGACGAGCAATTGCTGAGAGATTTCATCACCACCAGGCCTGCCTTAAAAGAGCTCCTGAAAAAAGCAGTAAACATAGAAAGGAACAACCAGTACCAGCCACTCCAAAAATGCACCAAATGGTAAAGACCATCAACATAATGAAGAAAATGTGTCAACTAATGGGCAAAACAACCAACTAGCATCAAAATGGTAGGATCAAATTCACAAATAACAATATTAACCTTAAATGTAAATGGGCTAAATGCCCCAATCAAAAGACACAGACTGGCGAATTGGACAAAAAGTCAAGACCCATTGGTGTGCTGTATCCAGGAAACCCATCTCACGTTCAAGGACACACATAGGCTAAACATAAAGGGATGGAGGAAGATTTGTCCAGCAAATGGAGAGCAAAAAAAGCAGGAGTTGCAATCCCAGTCTCTGATAAAATGGACTTTAAACCAACAAAGATCAAAGGAGACAAAGAAGGGAATTACATAATGGTGAAAGGATCAATGCATCAAGAAGAACTAACGATCCCAAATATATGCACACCTAATATAGGAGCACCCAAGTACATAAAGCAAGTTCTTAATGACCTACAAAGACACTTAGACTCCCGCACAATAAAAGTGGGAGACTTTAACACTCCACTGTCATTATTAGACAGATCAATGACATAGAAAATTAACAAGGATATCCAGGACTTGAACTCAGATCTGGACCAAGCAGACCTAATAGACATCTACAGAAATCTCCACCCCAAATCCACAGAATATACATTCTTCTCAGCACAACATGGCACCTACTCTAAAATTGACCACATAATTGGATCACTCCTCAGCAAATGCAGAAGAACGGAAATCATAACAAACAGTCTCTCAGACCACAGTGCTATCACATTAGAACTCAACTCAAAATTAAGAAACTAACTCAGAACCACACAACTTCATTGAAACTGAACAGCTGGCTCCTGAATGTCAGCTGGATAAACAATGAAATGAAGGCAGAAATAAAGACTTCTTTGAAACCAACCAGAATGAAGACACAATGTACCTGAATCTCTTGGACACATTTAAAGCAGTGTCTAGAGGGAAATTTATAGCAATAAATGGCCACCAGAGAAGTGAGGAAAGTTCTAAAATTGACACCCTATTGTCAAAATTGAAAAAGCTAGAGGAGCAAGATAAAAAAAACTCAAAAGCTAGCAGAAGACAAGGCGTAACTAAGATCAGAGCAGAACTGAAGGAGATAGAGACATAAAAAAAAATCCTTCAAAAATCAATAAATCCAGGAGCCGATTTTTTGAAAAGATCAACAAAATAGACAGACTGCTAGCCAGACTAATAAAAAAGAAAAAGGTGAAGAATCAAATAGATGCAATAAAAAATGATAAAGGGGAAATTACCACCGATTCCACAGAAATACAAACTACAATCGGAGATTACTACAAACAACTCTATGCACATAAACCAGTAAACCTGGAAGAAATGGATACATTCCTGAACACTTGCACTCTCCCAAGCCTGGACCAGGAGGAAGTCGAAACCCTGAATAGACCAATAACAAGGGCTGAAGTTGAGGCAGCAATTAATAGCCTACCAACCAAAAAAAGCCGAGGTCCAGACAGGTTCACAGCTGAATTCTACCAGACGTACAAAGAGGAGCTGGTACCATAGCTTCTGAAACTATTGCAAAAAATTTTATAAAAAGAGGGAATCCTTCCCAAATCATTTTATGAGACCAACATCATCCTGATACCAAAACCCAGCAGAGACTCAACAAAAAAAGAAAACGTCAGGCCAATAACCACGATGAACACAGATGCAAAAATCTGTGATAAAATACTGGCAAATAGATTATAACAGCACATCAAAAAGCTTCTCCATCAAGATCAAGTAGGCTTCATTCCAGGGATGCAAGGCTGGTTCAACATACGCAAATCTATAAACATAATCCATCACATAAACAGAACCAAAGACAAATACCAGATGATTATCTCAATAGATGCAGAGAAGGCCTTTGACAAAATTCAACAGCACTTTATGCTAAAAACTGTCAATAAACTAGGTATCCAAGGAACATATCTCAAAATAATAAAAGATATTTATGTCAAGCCTACAGCCAATATCACGCTGAATGGGCAAAAACTGGAAGCATTCCCTTTGAAATCCAGCACTAGACAAGGATGTCCTCTGTCACCACTCCTATTCAATATAGTATTGGAAGTTCTAGCCAGAGCAACGAGGCAAGAAAAAAAAAAGGGATATTCAATTAGGAAAAGAAGAAGTCGAATTGTCTCTGTTTGCAGATGACAGGATTGTGTATTTAGAAGACCCTATCATCTCAGTGCATAATCTCCTTAAACTAATAAGCAACTTCAGCAAAGTCTCAGAATACAAAATCAATGTGCAGAAATCACAAGCATTTTTATACACCAATAACAGACTAACAGAGATGCAAATCATGAGTGAACTCCCATTCACAATTGCTACAAAGAGAATAAAATACCTACGAATACAACTAACAAAGGATGTAAAGGACCTCTTCAAGGAGAACTATAAACCACTACTTAAGGAAATAAGAGAGGACACAAACACATGGAGAAACATTCCATGCTCATGATTAGGAAGAATCAATATCCTGAAAATGGCCATATTGCCCAAAGTAATTTATAGATTCAATGCTATCCCCATCAAGCTACCAATGACCTTCTTCACAGAACTGGAAAAAACCACCTTAAACTTCATATGGAACCAAAAGAGAGCCCACATTGCCAAGACAATCCTAAGCAAAAAGAACAAAGCTGGAGGCATCATGCTACCTGACTTCAAACTATACTACAAAGCTACAGTAATCAAAACAACATAGTACCTGTACCAAAACAGAGATATAGACCAATGGAACAGAACAGAGGCCTTAGAGCCAATGCCACACATCTATAACCATCTGATTTTTTACAAACTTGACAAAAACAAGCAAAGGAGAAAGGATTCCCTGTTTAATAAATGGTGTTGGGAAAACTAGCTAGCCATGTGCAGAAAGCAGAAACTGGACCCGTACCTGTCGCTTTACACTAAAATTAACTCCAGATGGATTAAAGATTTAAACATAAGACCTAACACTATAAAAACCCTAGAAGAAAACCTAGGTAAAACCATTCAGGACACAGGCATAGGCAAGAACTTCATGACTAAAACACCAAAGGCATTGGCAACAAAAGCCAAAATAGGCAAATGGGATCTAATTAAACTCCAGAGCTTCTGCATAGCAAAAGAAACAATCATTAGCATGAACCAGCAACCAACAGAATGGGAAAAATTTTTGTAATCTACCCATCTGACAAAGGGCTAATATCCAGAATCTACAAAGAACTAAAACAGATTTACAAGAAAAAAACAAACAAACCCATCCAAAAGTGGGTGAAGGATATGAATGGACATTTTTCAAAAGAAGACATATGAGGCCAACAAACATGAAAAAATGCTCATCATCACTGATTATTAGAGAAATGCAAATAAAAATCACATTGAGATACCACCTCACACCAGTTAGAATGGCGATCATTAAAAAATCTGGGCCGGGCGCGGTGGCTCACGCCTGTAATCCCAGCACTTTGGGAGGCTGAGGCGGGCGGATCACGAGGTCAAGAGATCGAGACCATCCTGGTCAACATGGTGAAACCCCGTCTCTACTAAAAATACAAAAAAATTAGCTGGGCGTGGTGGCGTGCGCCTGTAGTCCCAGCTACTTGGGAGGCTGAGGCAGGAGAATTGCTTGAACCCGGGCGGCGGAGGTTGCAGTGAGCTGAGGTCGCATCACTGCACTCCAGCCTGGCGCCTGGTGACGGAGTGAGACTCTGTCTCAAAAAAAATAAATAAATAAATAAATAAAAAATCTGGAGACAACAGATACTGGAAAGGATGTGGAGAAATAGGAATGTTTTTACACTGTTAGCAGGAGTGTAAACTAGTTCAACCATTGTGGAAGACAGTTTGGTGCTTCCTCAAGTACCTAGAAATAGAATTCTATTTGACCCAGCAATCCCATTACTGGGTATATACCCAAAGATTATAAATCATTCTTTTATAAAGACACATGCACACGTATGTTCATAGTGGCACTGTTTACAATAGCAAAGACCTGGAACCAACCCAAATGCCCATCGACGATAGACTGGACAAGGAAAATGTGGCACATATATACCACGGAATACTATGCAGCCATAAAAAGTGATGAGTTCGTGTCCTTTGTAGGGACGTGGATGAATCTGGAAACCATCATTCTCAGCAAACTGACACAAGAACAGAAAATCAGACACCGCATGTTCTCATTCATAGACGGGTGTTGAACAATGAGAACACATGGACACAGGGAGGGAAGCATCACAGACTGGGGTCTGTTGGGGGAGGCCAAAGGAGGGAGAGTGGGGGAGTGGGGAGGTAGGGGAGGGATAATATGGGGAGAAGTGCCAGACGCAGATGACAGGGGATGGAGGCAGCAAACCACATTGCCATGTGTGTACCTATGCAACAATCCTGCATGATCTGCATATGTACTCCAGAGCCTAAAGTACAAGAAAGAAAGAAAGAACGAACGAACGAACTGGGATATAGCTGCCTTGTTGATAGTCAACATTCTTACCCCGTTGTCTTATACCTAACTATCTCAAATAGCTCTCTGACCTGCCTAGGCAAAGGCCATACAGGCAAAAGGGAGTGGAGTAGTGATCCTCTCCAAAGTGGCCCTCCCTGCTGCTCCCTCATAAATTCAACATGGGTTTGGGAATAATTAAGAGGGGGCAAAGTGGAAACCAAGTAGAAGTAAGAAAAGGGAGGGAAGATGCTTGCAATCGTTCACAAGGACCTTTCATCACCTACAGTGTGCCAGTCCCTGTGCTAAGGCCTAGAGACAGTGTTATGTATGGCGTGGCCGTGCCCACACCAAAGTCATAGTTCATATGAAAAGGAGAGAATGGGAGCAAAAGTGTGATTAAGACTGTATGAAAGCACCTCCTGGAATAGAAAGAACTTTGACTATCTCACCTAATCTCTACATTGTGTGGTACTATTAGTATACTCATTTTACAGAAGTGAAAACTAATGTTTGGAAATATTAAGTAAGGTGTCCAAGGTAACTTTTCTGGTAAAGAGAGAGTCAGCTCTGGAACCCGGATCTTCTGACTGCAAGTCCAGTGATCTCAGCAGTCAAAAGAAGAAATGTCACCTTCTTGCCTGTGTCCAGCCTCCCTCCTCCACAAACAAGCCCTCTGTGATCTCTCAGATGTCTTGGCAGTATCTTTTGGTCCTTATGCAATGTCTAAAGACAACATTTACTCCTCCTCCCACAGGGCTCCTTGCCGGCAAAAGGATTGCTCATCCGACATGCGGGAAGAAGATCCACAGCACACCTTCAAGGACAGCTGTAAAGCAGGAGGCTCAGGACGGTTATTGATTACCCTGTTTCTATTTCTCATTGTGGAGCACCACTCTCAAACACCTGTAAAAGGCTCTGTGGCCATAAATCAGCTCCTTATAATAGTAATTAATAGGGTGACCTGCAGAGTGTGAATTCTCCTTTTCCGAAGAACCTAAATAAGTGGGTCATAGAGATGAATGTAACTGAAAAGTGAGGGGGAAACCCCTTAAATGGAAATACATTTTTTTTCTCCTGAGGGCAAATGAGGAAGGTTTACTGGCCTAAAAATGATCTTATCACACTAGGAAATAAATGCAAAATGAAGTGTATATCATCTTCAATTTGAATGAATTATTTAACCTAAGTCATTAAGGGAAAATTATTTGAAAATTTTAGCATTATGTATAAAACCTAGTAGGCATTCAGTAAATATTTGTTTTATAGTGAATGAATTCATGGCCAAGTAATCCACTTAAGGTGGAAAAATCTTACTGGCTCAGCTGGGCATCTTGACTACATTGCAAAAAAAACAACAATAACTGTAATGGTTAGTACTAAGTGTCGACTTGACCGGATTGAAGGATACAAAGTATTGATCCTGGATATGACTGTGAGGGTTTTACCAAAGGAGATTAACATTTGAGTTAGTGTGCTGGGAGAGGCAGACACATTCTTAATCTGGGTGGACACCATCTGATCAGCTGCCAGCACAGCTAGACTATAAGCAGGCAGAAAAATGTGAAATGAGAGACTGGCCTAGTCTCCCAGCCTACATATTTCTCCTGTGCTGGATGCTTCCTCCCCTCAAACATCCACATGCTTCTCTGCCTGCAGACGGCCTTTTGTGGGACCTTGTGATCATGTGAGTTAATACTTAATAAATTCCCTTTTTTATCTATCTATCTATCTATCTATCTATCTATCTATCTATCTATCATCTATCTATCTGTCTATCTATAGAGAGATATATAGGTATGTATTTTCCATTAGTTCTGTTCCTCTAGAGAACCCTGACTAACACAACAACAAAACATCCACCAGACTCACTGATTTTTTTCCCTCCAACAGAACTAGCTCAGTGGTGAGTGTGTGTTTGGAACAATTAGAAATTAAATGGGATTTTCAACTTGGTGCATATACCAATTGATATACATGCCCTATAATTACTCTGTGGTACAGTGAGAAAAAAATGCAAGGGATTCAGAGTTAGAAGAGTTGGGTTAAATGCCCAGTTTTTCCTCTTAGCAACTGTGAAGCTTTGGGACAATAATTTAACCTCTCTGAGACTCGATCTTCTCCTCTGCAGATGCAGATAACGTAAACAGAATTGAATTGGCAAATGAGGGTTGACAATGTCTGTGGAAGTGAGCTGTCCACCATAAACTGGGAACCAAATGTAAATTGAGATTTGAGTTATGAATCCTCAGTGTCATTAATAGCATATTAATGGAACAAATGACCAGCTTTTTAATTATAGTGTTAATAACTATGTATATTAATTAATTTGAAGTGGCTCCAGTCATTGCTTAGATAAGTTACCTATTGAAGCTAGAGGAACACTTTCGTAAATGTCATTGGAAAATCAAGGAAAGTGTGTTTTCCATTCACCCTCTGGGGCCATCATGGTTATTCTGGGATCAGTCTTGGCTGACAACATCTGAGTGAAGAGCACTGATGATTTGCCTACAATGTGTTGCAATCAGAGGATATGGGACAACTGACTTCAGTTGGAAACAAACCAGAGCTGTGTGCTGGAGCTGCAGTTTGCCTGTGTGTGCAGATTCTTTCCTATATCCAACTCCAAATAGGAGATAGACTGCATGCTTCTGACCCTAACAGAACCCTATTTGCTGAAGGGCAGCCAGAAAGTGAGGAGAACTCTCAGGCTTCCTCAGTTTGTTCTAACATGCTTTTCTCTCAGTGGATGTATGGATGAAGAAGTCTGGGTGAAACACGAACACAGGGCCAGGCTAGACAGGAAGTGGAGACCGAGGGTTTTACCAAATCCTCTCTGTTTCTAATCTTCAGGAATTGGACATTGGAATGAAGTAAGAACATAAACAGATATATTCGAAGCTGTAAGCCTCCTCCATTCCCTTAGAAAAGCTAGTTGTTAATCTCCTTTGCATCTTAAATTTTGTTTTATGTAGAAGCTTTATCTTTGCCACCATTTCAATAATTTGTATCCCTGGTAGCTCTGCTCTACTTGATGAAACTAACCTGGAAAATTTGTGAACTGTTAAGAGAATATACCATTTCCTTAGGGAGCCATTTTTTCCCATCCTCACTGATAATAGAAAGTCCTTTTTTGGGTTTAATGCTAATGCTGTCTCAATCCATACTGGGTGCGTTTTCTTCCATTGCAGGTTGCTCTCAAGCTATCACTTGCTGTCTTGTACAAGCAGGGGTGGGATATGCTTCATGGACCCATTTTGGGCTCTGTTTTTATTATTGTCAGCTATGTGGATAAGGCAATGGAAGTAAATGGTGTTGGATCATTAGTTTAATTGGTGACTAGACAAAGAAAACACAAAATGCATCTATTTTCCTTCTTGTTTAGAATTCAGAATTGGTTTATAAACAAACAATAGAAGGTATCCCCAGACTTTATTACTCACAATTCAAGTCTAAGTTTAAAAAGGGAGATTTCTCCAAGGCATGTAGAGAAATATTACCTAATTCCCTAAGTGTTTAAAATTAAATTTAGTAACATCCCTCACTTAGTGTTTGTCCCTCGATGAATCTACATTGTTTCTGTCATCCCATTTAAAATTCTGGAACTCCTTCTCTCTCATTCCACATATATGGTGTTTGATTGGTCCACGTCTGTTCCTGTAGTTAATAATTGTTTGCCTTCAAGTCTTTATCCACGTAGTTGATGCCATTATTACTTGCACTGAGTCAACTGAAAGAACCTCTTCACTGGTCGCTATGGCACTAAGATTTCTTACTCCAACCAGTCCTTCACCTTGCCTTGAGATCAGTTTTCCTCCTGAAAGCAACGCTCTGCTCGTGCTCTTCCCTGCTCTAAATATCACTAACTTCTCATTTCTAGTAAAAAAGGCCAGACTTTTCAGTGTGAGATTTAAAGTCATTCATATCTCATCCCAGCCTGCTTATACTTTTCAAAGACTTTCCCCCACCATTCCTCTAACACCCAAACATAGTGATTCAGTCATCCCTTAAAATAGCCTGGTACTTTTTGCCTCCACATTTTTGCTAATGATTTTCTCTCTTCCTGGGATTCTATGCCCTTACATCCTAAAGTGTATTTTAAAATGCCTCTTCTATAATTAATTGCCAATGCAGAGTGATGTACTGTAGTCATATGCATATCTGTTATATCTCCTCATTAGGACAGGTAGATGTCAAAAGTGAGATATACATTTACCCTTTCTACAATGTTTAATGTAATGGTTTGCATAGATTACACTTTCAATCAGTATGTTTACTGACTGAAAGAGTGGGTAAATAGAGATAGAATCAACATATTATTTAAACTTTGAATTACATCATACTGTGGAGTATAATGAATGGAAACTTTTAGAAAGCTAACTGGTGCCTTCAGAGTAGGATGGAATTGAGAGTTCTAAAATCTTTTCAGTCTCATCAAGGCCAGAGTTCCCTACTGTTCTCTTCCTTTATTCTCTCGTCATTTTTACTTCTGCAGACCCCTACCCCTTCATTGTCTCATAAATATAGCATGCTATATAGAAAAAATGTTAAAAGCTGTTAGCATTTAAAGCTACGTGGCAGTTAAATCTCTTATCCATAACTCTGCCAAACTGTCTCCACTTTTCAAACACAGCACATAAATAAGACAACTCTCTGTGATCAGATCATGGGCAAAACTATGCAGTGGGGCACTCTAGCCAAAGCCATCACTGGAACAGCTTAGCAGCTCCTGGAAACCTCATTATTGTAGCTCGTTTTAAATTGACATCCTCACATTCTAGAAAATTGGCGTTCTATTGATGTTTTGGAAGTGTGGATGATCCTATGATAAAGTTTAAAGTTATTGGAACAGGTATAGGCTTATGCACAGTGTATATTGTGTGTGAAAGGATGTATATTTGCATGTATGGCTTGGTTTTACCCGAAAGTTTGAAGATCTTTGGAGACAGAAAGAAAGTGCAAGTCTTTATTTCAGCTTAAAAGAAGGGCCCAAGTCCAAGAACTTAGAGGTTTGGTTTGGACAGGCATCCGCAAGTTAGGATGACTATCTCAAGCTCCTGCATCTGCAAATGTGGACTGGATCAGTTGAGGACAGGCATTGTTAGGACATTTTGCAGTAGTCTTTTCTGCCATTAACACTGGGAAAGAGTATCGACTTCACCGCAATATGTTAAGATTTGGGAAACCGAAAAAGCACACAGGAAAAGCAGAGAGGAAAAAATTGGTTTGATTACTTTAAGAACTGTTATTCTTTTACTTCCTTCAAAGTTATGATTACATCTCTATACTGCTAATGGCTGGATCAGGCTATCACATGGATGTTATTAATTAATAATGAACCACTTTAAAATAGATCCATGGATCTAAAGAACTTGAAAGTTAATGGGAACCTTGAGAACCTTCTGTTCAAACCGTATTTTTATACAGATTAAAAAACTGAGACTTGAAGAGAAGAAATGGCTTGCCATGGACTCAGAGAGTAGAACTTAGATTAATTCCAGAGATCTGACCTTTAATCAATATGGCTGTTCTAAATCATAACACAGTTAGCCCTATTGTAGTGCATCTAGATGGATTGAATGGGCTGAGATTAGACAAGCTGAATTTTACCGTAATTCTCATTTTTAGGTAAAGTGACTTGGTTTTTGCCAATTCATTTGTAGAATAAATACTTAAAATGTTGGGTGGACTAATAAGTATGAGAGCCATCAACAGGGACAGTAGGACAGCCATTGACATTCATTTTCTGGGAGGGAGCATTATTGATTGTTCTGAGCCAGGAGAGGAAATGTTTTTCTTCCTGGTGGAAGATCACTACTAAAGTTTGGAGGAGAAAAGTTAATTTGACCAGAATCCAATTTAGGGAAGTCTGCATCATGAGCCAGAAAAAAATCAACTAGGAAATCAAGGAAATAGGCCAGGGTGACGAGAACGTTTAACCAAGCAAGGACAGGAAGAATAGAGAGTCTTGAAATCAATCCCAAAACAGGAAGAGAATTGTAGTCAAGAGACAAGCCCAAAGGGTCTCAAAGGACAAGTTGTTTCTGCACATAAACTTGTGGTTACAGTCATATTTTGAAGCTCCTTCTTGTTCTGCATTTTTGATTTCTAACAGTTTTAGAAACCTCCTAATGAAAGCAATTTTATGTGTTTGTGAATCCAGTTTTCTAATTTGTTGATGCAGCATGTCTTTCAAATCTTACTATCCTGAAAAATCACATTTACACATGTGAATATTGGTGAGATTTAAGTCTATCATGGTGGATTACAGAGTAAGGAAGAGCAAATTTAAAATAGTCCCAGACGAGTGTTTTCAACCCCACCCCAAATGAAGCCTCCCGAGCTATATAGACCTTGTACAAAAAGAAAATCAAGATTATTTCCTTCAGTCCTTTGATACATGAAGCATTTTTATTTTCCCTTCCCATTTTTTTTTCCAATTTGGTAGTGATAACAAATATATAAGATGATTGAATTAATATACAATAAATCTCCAATCTAAAATCATAGACAGAGAAATTAATTCACTCAAAAACATGAAGAAGTAATATTCTTTGATCAATAATGAAGCTTTAATAAACTATAACTGTGAAAAGACAAATGAATTAATTCATTTATGACTTGATTAGGCAATACATACATATTTACAGAAAAGAGGGCAAATTCTACTAATTATAGGCTTAAAAGTTTGTTCCTAGGCAAAAATATCAAAAATATCCTTAAAGAAATAGATTATGAAACTTAGGGATTAGAATGGGTCTACTGAGAACTGGTCATGCCAGACTAACTTCTTTTTCAGTAAGGTCGCAAAACTAAAAGGAATATGTTAAAAACATAGTATATCCAAATTTCAGTGTTTCGAATGTGTCTGTGCTTGACTAAAGACCATAGAGTTCCACAAATAGAAGAATGTATGACAAAATTTTATTCCAGATCTTTAAGATCTTATGAATGTGATAGCAACTGATGCTACAATTAAATAGATAATAACTAATGAATGACCCATCTTAGAAACAACCAATTAACGGATGGATGGAAACCAAGCATTCTTTCTATATGATAGTCTTCCTGGTAGTTTCCAGTTTAATGTTTTGTATTACAAGACTCATTGAGCCATATATATATATATATATATATATATATAGCCATAAATGGAAAGTCCACAATGCTACCTAATATGATGATAAGGGAACTAGTATCTGAGATCCCCAAAGTGAATGTCTGGGGAAAATATTAAAAGAAATCTTGTAGGGATAGATGTAAGATGCATATGCGTGTAACAGTAGATGCATGTAACAGTATATGAAAAAGTACATTGTAAAAGTAATAGATGGGTAAAAATATATAAGGTAGAAAGTGTGAAAAATATGGCTGACACAGCACACAGCACCCTGTGATGGTTAATTTTGTCAACTTGCGTGGGGCATGGAGTGCCCACATACTTGGTTCAACATTTCAGGGATTTTCTAGATGAGATTAACATTTGAATTGGTGAACTGCATACAGCAGATTTTTGCTCTTCTCAATGTGGGGGGACCTTCTCTGGTTTGTTGGAAGCCTGACTAAAATAAAAGGCTGAGTAAAAAAATCTCTCTGCCTGACTGTCTTTAAGCTGGGGCATCATTTGTCTCCTGCCTTCAGACTCAGACTTACACTGGTACTTTCAACAATGGCTCTCCTAGTTCCCTGACTGAGACTCAGATGGCACTTGCACCCAGTTTTCTTGCTTTTCCAGGCTTCAGACTCAGATTGGAACTGTACAATCAGCAATTATTGGTCTAGACTTCTCAGCCTCCATAATTGTGTGAGTAAGTTACTATGTCTCTCAATCTTTCTTTCTGTACACACACACACACACACACACACACACACACACACACACACACGCCCTCTTGATTCTATTTCTCTGGAGAACCCTGACTAATACATACCCATACCCCTACAAAAAAGAGGGGGTGGTGCTGATAACCTTGGTGTAAGTCAAGAGAGTCATATGACTACCAAAACATCAAGATAAATCTTGGGTCCAGAAAAGCATGGCTCTAATTAGAAGATACTTAGCATTTCATGTTCAGTTCTCGTAAAATCAATATAGGAGGATAAACGTCAAGCAGGAGGTGTTCCAGAAGGAAAGGATCAAGGTAGATGATTCACCAAAATCATGCCAATGAAAAATAGTCAAAAAAATATGAGGTTGTTACGCTTGGAGAAGATTCAGGGAAGGATACAACAGCTGTCTTCAAATTCTTGAACTGTTATCAAAACGAAGAGGAATGATTCATTCAGTGGAACTCCACAAAGTGTGACAGAGAGTGGACATTTTAAGAAGAGTTCAGCCTAATCTAAGGAAGCACTTTCTAAAGATGGACTGGACTCTGGACTGAAATGGAAGTATAAATTTTCTTTACTAAATCCATGCGACACCAAGTTCTGGGTGGTGTGAGGGTTTCCTGAGTAAGAGGGAAATTAGCATCAATTATCCTAAAGATGCTTTTTTACTTTATAAAATTGCTTTCTGTAGGTGAAATGATAGTTCTGTAGCTAAGCAAATAGTGCGATGTGATGGAATACTTATCCTACTTAATAGAAGATGCTTTTCAAAGGATGTGTTCATTCATAAACAAACCGTTAACTTACCCATTTTTTGAAGTATACCCCTTATGAAACTTTTCACACTAGTACTTTTTAGTTGCTTTTGTTTAAATACCTTTATCTTTTTGAAAGTAACATAATGGATTTTTTAAAAATAGATTTTAAATCTACATTTTTCATTAATTCAAGCAGATTTTTCTTTAATCATTCTGAATGAATCATACTTCTCTGAACATCTGAATGATATGTACTAAAGAAATATAATAATAATAACTTACTTTGGTTAAAAGTACTATGTGCTGGGCATAGTTTTAAGCACGGATTCACTCATTTATATGGTTTTGCTCCCTCAGTCTTCACAGCAACTATATGAAGTAATTACAATTTTGATAATATGTTACTGATGAAGAAGGTAAACCACAGAGAGGCTAAGTGATTTGCCCTAGGACATATTGTTAGTAAGAAGCAAAGCAGGATTCTGGCCTCAGAATCTGCATTCTTTTTACCATATTATTTCTGTTTAACAACTTTCTGATTTTATAGCATTCCGGATAGAAGAAGAAGTAAACTTTGAAATCCCTGCACATGGTTCTGAACATCCTGCTCTAGGGTAGCTTCATAAAATGTATCTGACTATGCTATGCTATGCTGTGGGAGAGAAGTAATTTCATTGCCTAGGTTCACACTTCCACAGAGACAGGTAGGCAGATTGAACACCTTTTTGTGTGTGAAGATTAAAAGAGATATTATATATAATCTCTCCTTTAAAGACCTGACAGGTAAAATAAATATCCCAGAAGTGGGAGATTTTTTCCCCCTCTCATTTAACAAATGCCATATGGTCTACTTAAAATTTTTTGATACTGTTCTTTGAGGGAAAAGTTACTCCTTGTAATCTGAGTTTCTGTTTGAAGATAAAGAGTAATCACATTGAGAATGGCTTCCAAGTAGTTTCTCAAGTTTAAGTAGCCTCCTTGTGCCTGCAGTGGGGAGTTGCATTCCGATGCAATGTGTAACTGGGTATTTTTCATGTTGTGCAAAAGCATTCCATTGTTTCTCTAATTTCTACATTATTTATATTAACGATACGACTATGTTTTAGACACAGCCACCATGTCAGCTGCACTTTCCATGAAGTGTCCCGTAGTTTCACAAAAACAGTAAGCATCTATTATGTTCTTGTCTCAGAATAACAAGATACAGGACTTATTGTCTAGGGACAAAGATCTGAAGCACAACATAAACACAGAGAATAATTAAAGGCAGGGGAAGAGAAGTCCTTCTGTCTAACCACAGATTCAAGCGTTCAAGAAAAGACCTGCACAATGAACAGTTTTGTTAGTTATGAATGAACCTTACCATATAACTTCTTGCTTCTTCAGTCTACCACAACAGATTTTTTTTTCCTCCTCTGGGCAACTGGGTTCATGATTAATTCTTTGCATCTCTTGGTCCTTTTTAGATAGACAGAGTATTTTGATGTGGTGGTCTACTGATATTTCTTTTTCCTGTAGTTAAAAAAACAAATTTATATTGTCTTAGAGTAATATATGATGCTGCAAATTAGAAAAATGTAAGAAAAAAAGTAAAAATTATTTGTTACCTATTTTGCAGAGATTATTTCTGTTAACATTGAAAAGATTCGGCTAGCCTTTTTCATATATATATATGGTACATAATAAGGTTAATAGGGTTATACTATACAAGAGGTTTTTTATACTTAAAAAATAACTTAATAATATTTGCACATTTTTCCATGTTGTTAAAAAAGTGAAAATGAGTACAACCTCTTTGGAAAAAGATCTGGCAGGTATTTATTAAACTACACATGTGCATACCTTATGACTCAACAATTCCATCCTATGTATAAAGTCCAAGAGGAAAGAAAATATTTAGTCACAAAGATACTTGTACAAGAATGTTATGTCAGCTTTATTTATTATAGTAAAAAGTTGGAAGCAGCTCAACTATCCATCAACAGGTGAATGGATGAACAAATTGGTATATTCATACAATGGAATACTACTCAGCCACAATTATTCATGTCATTGCATGTATTAGGTTTGGTGCAAAAGTAATTGTAGTTTTTGCCATTACTTTTTTTTTTTTAATATATATACTTTTTATTGCATTTTAGGTTTGGGGGTACATGTGAAGAACATGCAAGATTGTTACATAGGTACACACACGGCAGTGTGATTTGCTGCCTTCCTCCCCATCACCTGTATCTGTTATTTCTCCCCATGCTATCCCTCCCCAACTCCCCACCCCTCGCTGTCCCTCCCCTTTTTCCCCCCGACAGACCCCAGTGTGAGATGCTCCCCTCCCTGTGTCCATGTGTTCTCATTGTTCAACACCTGTCTATGAGTGAGAATATGCGGTGTTTGGTTTTCTGTTCCTGTGTCAGTTTGCTGAGAATGATGGCTTCCAGGTTCATCCATGTCCCTACAAAGGACGCAAACTCATCGTTTTTGATGGCTGCATAATATTCCATGGTGTATATGTGCCACATTT
>PVKV010015990.1:10014-52335 GCA_004027835.1 Alouatta palliata | reverse complement strand
AAACACCGCATATTCTCACTCATAGACGGGTGTTGAACAATGAGAACACATGGACACAGGGAGGGGAGCATCTCACACTGGGGTCTGTCGGGGGGAAAAAGGGGAGGGACAGCAGGGGGTGGGGAGTTGGGGAGGGATAGCATGGGGAGAAATAACAGATACAGGTGATGGGGAGGAAGGCAGCAAATCACACTGCCATATGTGTACCTATGTAACAATCTTGCATGTTCTTGTACCCCCAAACCTAAAATGCAATAAAAAGTATATATAAAAAAAAAAAAATCAGTGTGTCATTATGTTCAGTTATTTGTCCTTCATTTTAAAGTTTAACTTCCTTGTTGTTCCAGTAAACAACCTTCTCCATGGGTTCTAATCAGTGGTTCACATCTGTTTCCCCGGCCTCTGGCTCCATCCTGACTCATCCTGGTCATCTGCTCCGGTCACCTTCTTTGACCTAGGTCACCCCTGGTTACCCGCTCTGACCTGCCCATAACCATCCTTCCCAGCAAACCACCCACCCTGCCACTCCAGCTCAGACCCCTGCTCTCTTTAAAATAGCCATTCGGGATTAGTCTAGCTTGTGCAGTCTAACCCTAGCCAGTAGGGGAACGACACAGCGATAGGGGCGATCCCTGTCAGGCATAAGTACCCCTTTTCCTCCCTTGTCCAAATGTGCGGTCACCATTGCTCCATCCGTGAGCCGCACCCTTCTGTAGAAGTAAACTGCCCTGCTGAAAGGTTTCATCTTTGAGTGCTATTTCTTTTGTGGCATCAAAATTTTACTTATAACATAGGTAAGTCGTTAAATCCTCACCATAATTCCATGAAGTAGATACATTAATTTTCCTTATTTTATAGATGAGGAAAATTGAAGAGTGCTCTGGAACATAAAGTAACTGAAGAAAAATAATGGATAGAACATAAGCCCCTAATGTCTCATAGGAATTTAAAAACCATAGCTACCCTATGACAACCTGCTCTCTGCCCAAGGTCTTCTACGATGGACGCATACTGAAACCTTGTTTGTAACTGATGGATTTGAAGGTGGGAGATTCAAGTAGAATATGTGAGAAATAGATTTAATATTTTACAAGCAAATCGGTAAAAGCTGAAAACACAGTTGCCTTTCCCTGTGTTAAGCAGTGCTGGGATCAGGCAAAAATATATGAGTTGCTTGCTCCGGGAAATTCCTACCCCTGGAAGACAGGAGTATGAACTAACTAGCAGCTTGCTCATCAAGACATGCCTCAGGACCCTCACCTCATGGAGCCATCACCAAAGCTATTATGTCCTAAACTCTACCTCATTCCAACCAGTTCCCCACCTTGCAAGACCTGCCTGAAAATCCTCAGCCCTGGTCCTGAAAACCTAAGAGCATCTCTCCCTATTTTCCCAGATGAGACACTGTTAAGACTGTTGAGGTGATGTTCTCCCTTAACTTTGCTTGATCAACAGGTTTTTCTGGGTTTTTTTTGGCAAGGTAAGAGTTGACGTTAAGCATATATTTAACTAGACAGCCGTGGTAACATTGCGACTTTATCAGGACAAGGTATTCAAGCAGCATTATGGGTGTAAAACACACGTTTGGATCCTTTCTGCTACAGTGATGTGTGCCCCAAGCCAGGGCCAGAGACTCAGACACTGGGGAGCCAAGGGGCACTGACTCCCTGTGACTGAACATGGTCTTTACAGTGACTCAGAAACCACCCACACAGCCCCTGGAGTGCCTGGCTTCCGCCCAAATTGCCACGAAGCATGTCATGAGACCCTGCCACCCTGGCTGTACAGACTGGAGCAGAAATAGAGTTCTAACAAAGGCACCTCTAGATGTTATAAGCAAGGACAGTGGAGGCTTTTGAGATGGCAGGATAGGAGAAATCAGAACAATAGTCAGGGGATGCTAATTAACTCACCCAATCTTATTCTCTCTGGGGACGAGAGAGAAACATAGGAAAAATGACAACAGAAACCAAGAGAAGTAATGAGAGAGGCAGCAGGGGAAATAATTGGAGAGTCGAGAGACAGACTCTGAGTCATGAGAGCAGAGTCACTAGATGAGGGAATGACAGATGCTCAGTTCTGATGGGACCACAAAATACTGCAGTCACAGAGCTACTGGTGTATCCAGAACAGCTGCAGGTCCTGTTCCTGGTCTCTATGAGGCCTATGGCGTTGCTGATGATTCGACATAATCATGACAAAACATAAACAACCTAAGTTATTTTATGTCGATGTATAGTTTAACACAATAATACGCACAGATCTTAGAATGTTCAGTTCTATGAATTTTGGAAATTATATACACCCACGTAACCACCAACTAAAACAGGATAGAACATCTTTCTGATCCCAGAAAATGTGCCTCTTCCCAATCAATCCTTCTTGCACCAAAAGCGTAGGTTAACCTGCCTGTTCTTATGCTTCATATGCACCGTCCTTTTTGTGTCTAGTTTCTTTTACTCAACATAATAATTTGGAGAGTCATCACGTCGCAAGTATCAATAGTTGTTTTCCTTTTATGGGTAAGTAGTATTCCATTGCAGGAACATGCTGCTATTTGTTCATCTTTGTTCCTACTTTGGGGCTACTAAAAATGAGGCTGCTATAAACATTCATGGACAAGTGTTCTTGAGGTTGTAGCTTTTAATTTTCTTGGCTAAATACAAGGAGTGTAATTTCTGGTTTGTAGGTTTAATGTGTATTTAAACTGATGGAAGTGTCAGGCTGGCTTTCAAAGTGATTGCACCTCTGTATACTCATGCCAGCCAGGTCTGAGAGCTCCAGTCGCTCTGCTTTGTTGCTGATGGTTAGTGTTAGCAGTCTTTCTTGGTTTCAGTCATCCTATTGTGAAATGGCTTCTCACTGTTGCTTTATATGCATTTCCCAGATGATTAATGATGTTGAGCACCTTTTCATATGCTTTCAACCATTTGTATATCTTTTCTAAAGAGTCTAAGTTTTGTGCTCATTTTTTAAATGAGGTGGTTCATGTTTTTATTGACTTGTGACAATTCTTTATGTATTGAGGACATAGATTCCTTCCAAGTTTTTTTTTTTTTTTTGAGATAGGGTCTTGCTCTGTTCATTCAGGCTAGAGTGCAATGGTATATTTATAGCTCACTGCAGCCTTGACCTCCTGTGCTTAAGTGATCCTCCTGTCTTGGCTTACCCTAGCTGGGACTATAGGCACAAGCCACTATGCCTGGCTAATTTTTTTTTTTTTTTTTAGTAGAGATAAGGCGAGGTGTTGCTATGTTGTCTGTTCTGGTCTCAGACTCCTGGGCTCAAACAATCTTCTTGCCTTGGTCTCCCGAAGTGCTGGGATCCTAGGCATAAGCCACTGTACCTGGCTTTTCTTTTTCAGACGAATATGCTGTAATTTTTTTTCCAGTCTGTGGTGTGCCTATTCTTAATGGTGTTTTTTGATGAAAGAACTAACATTGTTTTGAGTACCAGCCACTCAAAACAGTAAGTGCTTTACCAGGATTATTTCATTTAATCTCATATAAAATTAAAAGTTGGTTATTAATCTTCCCTTTTTACAGATACCAAAATGAAGGCCAAAGGAAGTTAAATAATTTGCACCCAGCTCAGGGACGGGAGCATCAACATTTGAATCAGTCAGCAGTTTTAGCCTGAGGTTTTCACTGTTAGTCATCAACCCCCATCATTGAAAGCAGGGCATTTAAGCTGTTTTCCCTGACAACCTGAAAGAGCCTCTGCTCAGGTTGGGGTGAACTCCATCCCCGGATAATGCAGACCTGCTTCTGTAAACCTGAGATCTGTGTGTTACCCACTTTGATGGTAAACAGCCACTAGGGATGAGTTTTTACCATGATCCCAGGGTAAAAACTCCATCATCAATTCTCTGAAGGGCATGAGGTTCATTATGATCATGCTGACCAGAATAATTCATGCTATCAAATTGTTTTGAAGTGATGTTACATAGCTCAGGCAAGAGAAGTTTCCTTCTGGGGAGTTGTTCAGATTTGAAGATTATCTTGTCTTTTTATTCTTCCGTGTTGTAATAACCACCTTTATAGCTCACTGCAGCCTCGACCTCCTGTGCTCAAGTGATCCTCCTGCCTTGGCCTCCCCTAGCTGGGACTACAGGCACAAGCCACTGTGCCTGGCTAATTTTTTTTTTTTCTTCCAGTAGAGATGAGGCTAGTTGTTGCTATGTTGCCTGTTCTGGTATCAAACTTCTGGGCTCAAACAATCTTCTTGCCTTGGTCTCTCAAAGTGCTGGGATTCTAGGTTTAAGCCGGTCTCTGCCACTTTGGGTGCTAATGCTAAATACTTAGGCTCGCTGAACAATTAAGAATCTCCTGTGCCCAGTAAAACATCATCATCTGAATGTGCACGACATGGTTCGTTTCTACAACTCAGTGATTTATAAAGCCTTGATAGTAGTAGTATTTGAATGTGCATAAAGGCAACAAAGAACACAGCATTATGAAGTGTTAGACAGGAGAGAGGGGTGGAGAAGAGCTATAAAACTTTAGGTACAAAGGACTAGGGGGAAGCCTGAGTACTCAGGCAGAACATAACTGCAACAAAGGGAGTTAAGGGCTTTCCTAAGATTAAAGGTAGAGAGAGAAATCCTGCGTAGAAGGTCTTGGCCAGCAGGAGGTCTGCAAAGGAAGGGGGCCTCTGGCTGAGAAAGCTGTTTAATGTGCAGTTGACACAGGACAAGGGAGGTCTCTGGAAATGTTTACCGGAGCGCTCCAGAATTGAACCTGACACCACTAGTCCTGTGAGCTTTGTACTCTGGGTTCCTAATGAGCAAAATAGAGACATGGAGATTGTGTTTGTCCCACTCGAAATGATTCAGTGTTTATCTTGGCTTGACTGATCCCAAAGTACTTGTTTTACAAAGACGTGTGATGCCTCGTGGGATGCCTTGCACCGCTATTTCCTGAAATTCATGTTCCTTTTCACTTACCCTTAAATGCCAAAATTGAGAAGCATAAAAGTCTATTCCTTTGGCCATCTGGCTTTCTGCTGGCATTAACTTTCAATAAAACACACAGACCCAAACCTTTCTTTTCTGGTACAGGGTGAATATGAAAGCATTTCATGAGCAACTGATCAAGTTCTAGTTCAAGAGAGAAGGCTAGACGTATGGCACAGCAACAAGAGCATGTATCTTGAGGGCACACTTACTCGCTGTGTGACTTTGGGTAAATCACTTAACTTTTCTGAGCTTTAGTTTCTTGGGGATGATAATAATACCTACTTATTTGTCCACTGCCAACACTTCATCTGTAAAATAGGACTTGCCTCCTCTTTGCCTCATAAAGATCAAAAAAGAAAATTTGTGGATGTGTGGATGCATTGTAAGCTGTGAAATGCTACATGTAGTAGCTGTTATTGCAAAACGGGTCATTATATTTTCATCAGATTTGAGTCACTCACTCTTCTATATTTCAGACATTTTAAAATGCTTTTTAGAAGTCAAAAACCAACAAGAATGACAAGTTATCTGTGGGTCCCCCAACCTCCATTTTGAGGGGACTGGAAAATAAAGCAGCAAGGTTAAGAAAGCCTTAAGAATTTGTAGCAATGGGAACAGAGTTATAATGGGAGGAAAAAATGCCTTATACATTCTTTCAGACAAAAGGGCATTTCAAGTATTGTCTTCCAAATTCAGTTTGGAAAGATATTAGCTTATAAAAATGAGTTGTATGTACTTGACAATGCTGCAGAAATTCAGAGACTCAGTGGTCCTCGGTCACGGAAGAATCAGCTATAAATGATTTATTTTGAAATTATTGTCTTAATTCTTGACTACAATAGAATGGTAAAATGGAAGTTTCCACTAGGCACCAAGCTGCAATAGATGTGATATTCCAGAGTGAGCCTCTGGGCTGCCATATGCAGAATGAAGAAGCAGTGCCCTGACTTCTGACCTCCTTACCTTAGAGGGAGGTGAGCCCTGCGTGTGGGATGGGCTGGGGTACCCAGGAACCGGGGGTTGAGTGGGTGTGGCCTTGAGGGTGGAATGCATTCTGTACTTTTTGAGAATTATGCCTGAGATTTTCAGTGATGGGACTCTGTAAAAACTCACAAAAGCCTCCACAAAAGAAAAAGTGAGTTGTAATCAAGCCATCAGTAAGAAACTCATAAACTTCTCTGATTCCCTTTCCCTAGCTCTTGCCCATTCAGATAAGTAAGCAGGGATGAGGGAGTGGGCTAGGGGAGACTTTTTTTTTTTTTTTTTGAGACAGAGTCTCGCTCTGTTGCCCAGGCTGGAGTGCAGTGGCATGATCTCAGCTCACTGCAATCTTTGCCTCCCAGGATTAAGTGATTCTCCTGCCTCAGCCTCCTGAGTAACTGGGACTACAGATGCCCGCCACTATGCCTGGCTAATTTTTGTAATTTTAGTAGAGATGGAGTTTCAACATATTGGCCAGGCTGGTCTTGAACTCCTGACCTTGTGATCCACCCGCCTTGACCTCCCAAAGTGCTGGGATTACAGGCGTGAGCCACCGTGCCCGGCTTCTAAGGGAGACTTTGACAGTTCCCTTCCCTCCTGTGGATTCCCCAACAGCAGCCCTAAATCCCTGGGAGTTTTGGTTTTCACACTGGATCATTCTAATGATCTAATACACACAGGTATTCTAATGGTTGAGTAGAGACCTGCTGGGATCATGAAATAGTTACTCCCTGAGGACCTGAGAATGAACGAAGTCAGGCTGCCTGGGTTTCCTAGCAGTATCACCTCCCTAGGGATCATTTGGAAGTACGTGGGATTGTATTTTGAGTGTCACAATGACTGGCGGGGAGAACACTACTATCATTTAGAGGGAGAGGGCCTGAAGTGCTCGATATCCTAGTAACCCAAGATCTGTCCTGCTTGAAATACTAACAGTGCTCCCAACTGAGGCCTACACTCATGGAGGCAGGGGCAGGATCACATCTTTCCTGAACAAGTTTTAAAAAGACAGTGGAGCCTGTGCCAGGCAGGGAAACTGGAACTGTAATTCACGACCTGCTGGAGGCTCAGTGTGGACAAGCTGAGATGAAAACCCTAGGGGGGCCCAGTTACTGGGGGTCCCTATGCTTTTGTGAATTTTACCTGCTGGAGCTCAACCAGGTTCTCACAGTAAATATCTGAGAAAAAATAATAAAAAAAAAAGACGGTGGGAGACAAAAATAGAAATAAATTTTGATTATGTTGCCCTTCATGCTTATTCACCGTATCTGTTACACTGAGGCTACAAGTATTTTGCAGTGACTTGAGAGCTCTTCCCCACAGCTGCTTAAGTCCCAGCTGCTTGGATGCATTAGAGCCAGAAGCAGGCCGTGACGTGGGTGAAGGACCTAGCAGAAGGTGCTACGGCGTGCTGCGGTAGCCTGGACCCCTAAAAGCCCCAGCCCAGGTTAAACTTGCTCTGGTGACTGAAGACCAGGATCAGCCCCAGGTTTGAGAAAACATGGCTGATCTTGGTGTGGTAGCCTGAACAATCTGTGGTAGTCTATGTCCTTAGCTCTGAAATCTGTGACTATGTCCCCTTCCATGGCAACAGAGGCTTTGCTGACATGATTAAATTAAGATGTTGAGAAGGCCAGATTATACAGATTGTCCAGTAGGCCTGCTGTATTCACAAGTGTCTTTTGAAGAGGGACAAGGGGATTAAAGTCAGAAAAAGGACACATGACAGCAGAAGCAAGAGTTGGAGTGATGCTTGTTGGAAATAGGGGCCTGAAGCCAGGGCGGTGGCTCACAGCTGTCTTCCCAGCACCTTGGGAGGCTGAAGCGGGCAGATCATCTGAGGTCAGGAGATCGTAACCAGCCTAGCTAACATGGTGAAACCCCATCTCTACTAAAAATACAAAAATTCGCTGGGCATGGTGATGTGTGCCTGTAATCCCAGCTACTCAGGTGGCTGAGGCAGGAGAATCTTTTGAATGTGGGAGGCGGAGGTTGCAGTGAGCTGAGATTGCACCACTACGCTCCAGCCTGGGCGGCAGAGTAAGACTCTGCCTCAAAAAAAAAAAAAAAAAAGAAAAGAAAAGAAAAGAAAAGAAAATGGGGGCACACACATGGCCCCTAAAAGCTGGAAAAGGCAGGAAGATAGATCCCCCTCTAGAGCCTCCAGAGAGGAACACAGACCTGCCAACACCTTGATATTAGCCTGCAAGACCCATTTTGGGCATCTGATCTCCAGAACTGTAAGAAACCCCAAACATGTGTGTTTTTAAAAGGCATTACATTTGCGTCAATCTGTTATAGCAACAACAGGAAAATAACGTACCTGGTTTAAAGTGTATTATAAACCTTTCTACTCAACAGACCTTAGTAGTTCTCCCAAGTTCACCTGAAGAACCCCAAACCGCAACACAACCCTGTCTCCCCTCTCTGAAGACTCCAGGGAGACAGGAAAGCAGTCCTGGCAAAATCCTCCTCTGGACCTGGTCAGCAACGTGCAATCACGGCACATTGCCGTGTGATATAAATATGTGTGTGTGGACGAGAATCCGAAGGAAATCAAAAGGATTTCTATATTATCTGTGGTTTTCTTCACTAGCTTTTCCCTTTTTGTCTGCATAGACAGTTGAGGACCTACTCCATTTCATCAAGGACAGCCACTGCTTGCTCTCAAGGCCTTCCCCCACCCCGCAGACTCCTAGATTAGATCAAATACAGTCTCCGATCACGCAGAAGTTACAATTAGCAAAGTAAAATAAAAATAAGAGAAAATTAAATGGACATAGTTGGAAACACAAACCAGTCCTCCTTCACTGGCAGACTCAAGCATTTATAGAGCTGTAACTCTATCACCATTTTCAACGCTTTCTGATGTTGGGTGCAGGAACACTTCCTATCACAACCCACTTGACTTTTCTCTCTTTCTTCAGACCATAGATAAATATTTAGCTACAAACTTCCAAACAGAATAAAACCAGACTTTTAGTTTAGTGGACAGGAAAGCTTAGTATTGGATACTTAAATCCTTAAGGAGAAAAGATTAACTCGCTGTAAAGCTAAAGATGAACTAGGAGTCAACATGAATTCTCTTATAGCCTGTTTTCTACTCCCCGTGGTAGGAAAAATGTTAATTCACTCATTACTAGATATCATGAACAGAGTCTGCATTCCTTGGGAAGGTCTGTTTTCTCTCAGGAATACTTAGTTTGGCACAGGGAAAATGAAAACAAGTTAAAAAAAATCATTCCTGGGTAGTCATTTTCTCTGGAGACTTAAAAGAAAAAAGACACTGATGTTGAGTAAAAAGCTGTATCTGCAAGCTTTTACTGCAATGTCAAATGAAAATGCACAGAACTGGCTCCCCTGGCAGCTTGTGTCTACCTCCCCCCCCACTTTTTTTTTTTTGAGACAGAGTCTCACTCTGTTGCCCAGGCTGGAGTGTAGCAGCGCTATCTTGGCTCAATGCAACCTCCACCTCCCAGGTTCAAATGATTCTCCTGTCTCAGCTTCCCGAGTAGCTGGAATGACAGGTGTGTTTCACCACGCTTGGCTAATTTTTGTATTTTCAGTACAGATGAAGTTTCACCCTATCAGCCACGCTGGTCTCGAACTTCTGACTTTAGGTGATCTGCCTGCCATGGCCTCCCAAAGTGCTGAGATTACAGGCATAAGCCACCATGTCTGGCCCCTTCGACTTTTCAAAAACAAAAATTTCTAAAGATAACATGTTGCCTGTTGTTAGCTGGAAAACAGGAAGGTAGAATTTTTTTTTTTTCAAAGAATTTTATTGTGTAACATCTGAATACCTGTCACTTAAATTCTTTTTCTTTTTAATTGTACTTTAGGTTTTGGGGTACATGTGCAGATAATGCAGGATTGTTGCATGGGTGCATAGATGGCAATATGGTTTGCTGCTTCCATCCCCCCGTCACCTGTATCTGGCATTTCTCCCCATGTTATCCCTCTCCAACTTCCCCACCCCCCACTACCCCTCCCCTAGCCACCCCAACAGACCCTAGTGTGTGATGCCCCCCTCCCTGTGTCCATGTGCTCTCATTGTTCAACACCTGCCTACGAGTGAGAACACGCAGTGTCTGATTTTCTGTTCTTGTGTCAGTTTGCTGAGAATAATGGTTTCCAGATTCATCCATGTCCCTACAAAGGACAGGAACACATTGTTTTTTATGGCTGCATAGTATTCCATGTTGTATATGTGCCACATTTTCCTTGTCCAGTCTATCATCGATGGGCATTTGGGTTGGTTTTAGGTCTTTGCTATTGTTAATGGTGCCACAATGAAGATTCGTGTGCATGTGTCTTCATAATAGAATGATTTATAATACTTTGGGTATATACCCCATTATGGGATTGCTGGGTCAAATGGAATTTCTATTTCTAGGTCCTTGAGGAATTGCCACACTGTCTTCCACAATGGTTGAACTAATTTACACTCCCACCAACAGCATAGAAGTGTTCTTATTTCTCTACATCCTCTCCAGCATCTGCTGTCTCCAGATTTTTTAATGATTGCCATTCTAACTGGTGTGAGATGGTATCTCAATGTGGTTTTGATTTGCATTTCTCTAATGACTAGTGATGATGAGCATTTTTTCATATGTTTGTTGGCCTCATATATGTCTTCTTTTGAAAAGTGTCTGTTCATGTCCTTTGCCCACTTTTGAATGGGTTTGTTTGTTTTTTTCTTGTAAATCTCTTTTGATTCTTTGTAGATTCTGGATATTAGCCCTTTGTCAGATGGATAGATTGCAAAAATTTTTTCCCATTCTGTTGGTTGCCGATTCACTCTAATGATTGTTTCTTTTGCTGTGCAGAAGCTCTGGAGTTTGATTAGGTCCCATTTGTCTATTTTGGCTTTTGTTGCCAATGCTTTTGGTGTTTTGGTCATGAAGTCCTTGCCTACGCCTATGTCCCGAATGGTTTTGCCTAGGTTTTCTTCTAGAGTTTTTATGGTTTTAGGTCTTATGTTTAAATCTTTAATCCATCTGGAGTTAATTTTAGTGCAAGGTGTCAGGAAGGGGTCCAGTTTCTGCTTTCTGCACATGGCTAGCCAGTTTTCCCAATACCATTTATTAAACAGGGACTCCTTTCCCCATTGCTTGTTTTTGTCAGGTTTGTCAAAGATCAGATGGTTGTAGATGTGTGGCGTTGTTTCTGAGGCCTCTGTTCTGTTCCATTGGTCTATATGTCTGTTTTGGTAACAGTACCATGTTGTTTTGATTACTGTAGGCTTGTAGTATAGTTTGAAGTCAGGTAGCATGATGCCTCCAGCTTTGTTCTTTTTGCTTAGGATTGTCTTGGCTATGCGGGCTCTCTTTGGTTCCATGTAAGTTTAAGTTGTTTTTTTCCAGTTCTGTGAAGAAGGTCATTGGTAGCTTGATGGGGATAGCATTGAATCTATAAATTACTTTGGGCAGTATGGCCATTTTCACGATATTGATTCTTCCTAACCATGAGCATGGAATGTTTTTCCATTTGTTTGTGTCCTCTCTTATTTCCTTGAGCAGTGGTTTATAGTTCTCCTTGAAGAAGTCCTTTACATCCTTTTTTAGTTGTATTTGTAGCAGTTGTGAATGGGAGTTCACTCTTGATTTGGCTCTCTGTCAGTCTGTTATTGGTGTACAGGAATGCTTGCGATTTCTGCACATTCATTTTGTATCCTGAGACTTTGCTGAAGTTGCTCATCAGTTTAAGGAGACTGGGCTGAGACGATGGGGTCTTTTAAATATACAATCATGTCATCATAGAGACAATTTGACTTCCTCGGGAAAGGAGAAATGTGTATGTGTGTTTAACAGGCAACAGTAGGGTACTGAGCTAATATTGCACAAGTGGATCCCAATTTTGCTAAAATCTGACCAATGTGGGGAAAACAATGTGTCATGCTTAGCGTACTTTACAGAGTTTTACTATGTTAGGAAGTGTTACGTTAGTCCCCTGTATAAACTTACTACTTCATGTAACATGCCTACAGGCTACATTGGATGAAAGTCCAATAGTAGAAGGTCCAAGGTTAGGCTCAGGAAGCTGAACACATCCAGCATCTGTTCAGCACTGAAAGGTTTTTTGGCTTTCACTGAAGACTTTGGCACCTGAATCATGATTCTCTTTTCTATACTATGACTTGCTTTATCCTCAGTGACCTTTTCAACAACCATGTCGCCTTCTCTTGCTCCACATAGCCACCCACCTCCATGGCCACAGCCCAGAGTCTGTCCTCAGAGAAGCTTTCCCAATGGCCCTGAGGGCTCTTAGAGCCCATGGAGACCTCCGATGCTTTGTTACTGGCAGAACGTATCTACGTCCATAAGGGGCTGCACAACCTCAATTCTTGTCTCCTCAGAAGAAAGAATGGGACAGAGGTGCATAAGGTAGAGGGAGAGACCAAGGCAAGTTTCAGAGCAGGAGTGAAACTTTATCAAAACGCTTCAGAGCAGGAATGAAAGGAAAGAAAGTACGCTCGGAAGAGGGCCAAGTGGGCAACTTGAAAGACAGATGCACGGCTTGACCTTTTGACTCGGGCTTTTATATGTCGGCATACTTCTGGGGTCTTGTGTTACTTCTCTCCACTCGCCCAACTCCTGAGATCTTACTGGGAAGCTGCTGATCACCAGTTTCAGGTGTTTTCAATCTATTGGGAGCCTGCCTTTCCCAGTGCCGGCTGTGACCAATTATTACTTTAGAGAGAGAGCATTAACAACAACCTGACCATACCCTGACAGTTGCCCAACTCTCCTGGTGTGTGTGTTGGGGGAGCCCTCTCCTGCCCTGCTCATACCCAACTAGCTACCTACTATAAAAGGCTGACCCCTGCTTTTATTTCCCGTCCCTGATAAGAGTTCCTTATCCAGATAAGAGTATATAGTTACTCACTTGAAAATCCGGGAGGCTGGGAGTGGTGGCTGACACTTGTAATCCGGATACTTTGGGAGGCTGAGGCAGGAGGATCATGTGAGGCCAGGAGCCAGGACAACATAGGGACACCCCATCTCTGCAAAAAAATAAAAAACTTAGCCAGGCGTGGTGGTGTGTACCTGTAGTCCTAGCTACACAAGAAGGCTGAGGTGGGAGGATTGTTTGGGCCCAGGAATTGGAGGCTGCAATAAAGTATGATCATGCCACTGCACTCCAGCCTGGGCAACAGAATGAGACCCTGTCTCTAAAAAATAAAAAAAAAAAATCACAACAATCAGGGCTAGGCTAGATGCCATAGGTGCTGAAAAAATTATGGAGTCCTTGTCTCTAGATATAACTCCAAAAGTATAAGTAAGTCCAATTTCTGATTTGGTTCTCATGGTGACTAGTTTAGTGTTCTTTAGAGGGAGGGGAGCGAGGAGGAATGGAGGGAATACAGTATTCTTAAACTTGTTTTTCAATTTTGAGTGCCCTCTCGTTGGTACCCCAAGTGTGGGTTTAGTGGGTTCACTGGGTAATTGGAAGCATTCTTTTACAAATACCCTTATCTCTGCTGCACACTTGTTTCCTACTGCCCAGCCAGGCAAAACTCAACGCAAGTTCAGCCATGCCCCACCTCAGCATGCCTCAGAATCACCTGAAATGCTTGTTTTTATCGCTTGTTCCAAATGCGGTGGGATTGCATCCCACCTCAGCTTGCACCGGCCACACACACTTCCCTGAGGTCTGCCACCACCCAGACAGTCCACCCTGAAGCCCTCAGCCACAACATCCTCTCATCCCTCACCATGGTGACCCCGGGCACGCAGGCCAGACCTCTCAGCTCCTCTTCATCGCTTCCAAGGCCTGAAATTCAGTACCCTCTGGGCATCTTAAGACAGAGAGGCTTGTGAAAGGAGAGGGTAGCTCCGGCCCTCTTTGTCTAGACCTGTCCTGCTGAGATTGCTACTTGAGTGCAGCTGCCCGAGGCTGGCAAGGAGCGTGGAGGAGACCACTTCCTCCCAGGGAATCAAGAGGGAAGGAGATCATAAGCCCCCACCACCCCGCGTGCCTTCAGATCTAGCTAGGAGATTTAGGAGTCACTCTCTATCTTTTAAAAGTTTTTGTAGAGACAAGTTCTCACTGTGCTGGTCTTGAATGCCTGGCTTCAAGTCATGGTCCTCCCTCTTCTACCTCCTGAAGTGCCGGGATAATAGGCATGAACTACCACACCCAGCCTCACTCTCCTCTCTGAGTGCCCCTTCCATCTAACTGATCAAAGTCTTCCCTTGATGGAAAATTGTGTCTATATTTTGCAGAACTTGTTCTCATATGGGCTCTGAAAGAGCCAGGTTCCTGTTCTAGAAATTTAAGAAGAAATTTTTTAATGAAGGAAAATTTTTCTCTCTTTAAAACCTGACTTTTGACCAGGTGTGGTGGCTCATGCCTGTAATTCCAACACTTTGGGAGAACAAGGCAGGCAGATCACCTGAGGTCAGGAGTGAGACCAGCCTGATCGACATGGAGAAACCCCATTTTTACTAAAAATACAAAATTAGCTGGGTGTGGTGGCTCATGCCTGTAATCCCAGATACCCGGGAGGCTGAGACAGAAGAATCACTTGAACCTGGGAGGTGGAGGTTGTGGTGAGCTGAGATGGTGCCATTACATTCCAGCCTGGGCAACAAGAGCAAAATTCTGCCTCAAAAACAAAAACAAAAAAAAACAAAAAAACAAACCCCCAAAACAAACCTGACTCTTGCCATTGTGCCATTGAAAACTTGAATTCAAACCTAATGTTTCTGCCATATTCTTTTAAGAAAGGTCTATTTTGAACATTATAATTGATCAATGACTTTTTTCTTCTTCATCATTTTTTATATTATATAAAAGTCTTTTTAAAAATAATAGGCTGGGTGCGGTGGCTCATACCTATAATCTCGGCACTTTGGGAGGCCATGGTGGGTGGATCAGTTAAGGTCAGGTTAAGGGGTACTACACAGGAGACCAGCCTGGCCAACATGGTAAAACCCCATCTCTACTAAAAATACAAAAATTAGCTGGATGTGGTGGTGTGCACCTGTAATCCCAGCTACTTGGGAGGCTGAGGTAGAAGAATCGCTTTAACGGGAGGTAGAGTTTGCAGTAAGCCAAGATGGTGCCATTGCACTCCAGCCTGGGTGACAGGGCACGACTCTGTCCCTAAATAAATAAATAAATAAATAAAGGAGACAGGGTCTCACTATGTTGCCCAGGCTGGTCTTGAACTCCTGGACTCAAGTGATCCTCTCCGCCTCTGAAAGTGCTACGGTTACAGGCATGAGCCACGCTGTACCTGACCTCTATGGCTTTTTTTGTTGTTCTGAACTGTATCTCACCCTTTGCCCCAAACAAGCATCAGTGGGTTAAAAGGTCTTTGGGCTGTAAAAAAGTAGTAGAATAAAAAAGACCTAGGGGTCTATTAAAAAACATGCACACTATACCTCACTTCCCACCCCTACCTGCAGCTCCCAAGTTTGGTTTGGCCTGGATAGTGTTTGAAACAACATTTAACTGATTGTCAATGTTTTCAATTGGATAATTTCATCTATGAAGCTGTATTTCTGCCTCCTCTTGTAGCACGGCCACACTGGGCTGTGGCAGAGGCAATAGGGCCCACCGTGACTAATCCTGCCCTCTTCAGTTTGCTGGAACCCCCTCCTGGCTGCCTCACACATTGGCCTCTGAGGGCACTGACCTTAAGCAGGGTTTCTCACTTAGCCTCAAAAGCCTTTCTCTGTGTTTCCTCTTACAAACTCCTTCAGATCTTTGCACCTTCCTGAAAGTCCTTACCCTCCCCAACACCCATTCCCCTACACTCTCACCAGATTACTAATTTTGTTGAGAAAATTGAGGCCAAAAGTACAGAATATTCTCTCTACTGTCCAACCTACAAACTTTTCTATATCTGTACAAATCTTGCCTCACTCTTAGAGGATGGGATGGTCCTGTTTTTGGTCAAAGCAATTTCTTCAGTTATGCTGTTTTAAAAACATATTGTTTTTTATAATTATGAAAATGATACAGCCTCAAAACTCGAAAGCCAAAGTTAAAAATAAGTCACCTTTGCCACAAACCCACAATGATATCATTGCCCAAAAGTAAATACTGTAAAATTACTGTTAAATATTTGGTAGCCATGCTCCAGGTCTACACACACACACACACACACACACACACACATACACACACACACACACACACACACATACACACCCCTAAACATATATGTGTACACATAATTTTATTGTTTTTTCCAAAACAGTGATTGTATATTTTTGTACAAGTTGTCTTTTTCTACTTAACAGTGATGGTGAATGCCTTTATTTACCAGTACATGTAAACCTACTGTCTTCTAGAGCTATTTAGTGCTGCATGCATTGAGCATGTCATATTTATTAAATCCTTTTAAAAAATAGCAAAAAAGTTATACAAATTATACAGAAGGGTAAAATATGAAAGATGTTTTTTTTCTTATACCCACACTCCCATTCTCCAAGGCGTAACTATTATTAACAGCTTACTGGGAATCTCCACAGACTTTTTTCTTTTTTGAGTTGGAGTCTTGCTCTGTTGCCCTGGCTGGAGTACACTGGCTTGATCTTGGCTCACGGCAACCTCTGCCTCCTGGGTTCAAGCAATTCTCCTGCCTCAGCCTCTTGAGTAGCTGAAATTATAGGCAACTGCCACCACGCCTGGCTAATTTTTTGTATTTTTTTAGTAGAGATGGGGTTTCACTATGTTGGCCAGGCTGGTCTCGAACCCTTGACCTCGTGGTCCACCCACCTCAGCTTCCCAAAGTGCTGCAATTACAGGCATGAGCCACCATGCCTGGTGTCTACAAACTTTTTTAAAAGTCTGGTTAATTGATGTGTAATTCACATACAGTAAAACCCACCATTTGTAGTGTACGGTTTTATGAACTGGTAAAGATACATATAGTTGTGCAACCAAAAACACAATTGAGTTCCAGAACGTTTCCATAACAACGAGAAACTTTCTTTGTGTCCGTTTATAGTCACCCGCTCCCTAACTCCCAGCCCTGGCAACTGTTGATCTGTTTTCTGTTTTCAGAGTTGCACTTTTTCTAGAGGGCCATATGAATGAATTATACAATGTGCAGCCTTTTGAGACTGAGTCTCACTCTGTCGCCCAGGCTGGAATGCAGTGGTGCCATCTCGGCTCACTGCAACCTCCACCTCCTAGGTTCAAGCAATTCTCCCACCTCAGCCTCCCGAGTAGCTGGGATTACACGTGTGTGCCACCATGCTTGGCTAATTTTTGTATTTTTAGTAGAGACAGGGTTTCACCATGTTGGCCAGGCTGGTCTCGAACTCCTGACCTCAAGTGATCCGCCCATCTCCACCTCCCAAAGTGCTGGGATTACAGGCCTGAGCCGCCATGGAGCCATGGCTTCTTTCACCTAGCATAATGCACTGGAGAGTCATCCATGTTGACGTGTGTGTTATTAAATCCTTATTTGTCTAGTACATAGAAATGGTTTTTGTTCCTGGAAATGGGATCATGCTATACCAGGAATGTAGCTATTTCTTTTCTTGTTGTTTACTTAAATGTTATAAATCAATTTCTCTGTAACTTACTACATCTGGATCTAATTCTTTCTTTTTAGTAGCTGCCCAGTGTTCCATTACATACTTTCTATATAACGTATTTAACTGTTCTTCTCTTAATGAACAATCAGGTCATGTCTAATTTTTCACTATTCCAGCATGTAAAAAAGTATAAACAGGTAAATACATACTGGTTCATAATTTCTTGTGAATGTGTAGATAGATTCTTAGAAGTAGAACTGCTAAGTCAAAAGGTCCATTTAAAATTGTGAATTTGGGTGATGGATACCCCGAAAGCCCTGTCTTCACCAATACACAATCTCTGTATGTAACAAAATTACACTTGTACCCCATACATATTTTTATACAAATAAAAAGAATTTGGTAAACACTTCCAAATTACTCTCTACAATGTTGTATATGTTTAAGCTCCATCAATCTCTGTTGGAGTGTCTTTTTCTCCACAGCCTTACCAACAACACACAAATTATCTTTCTAATTTTTCTCAATCTTATTGACAAAGTGAAGGATCTCATTCACATAACTTTCATTCTTAATGAGGTCGATTATTAAAAAAATATATATATATTAGCTGTTTGAGTTTGTTATCTATGAAATGCCAGTTTCTAGCTTTTGCCCATATTTTCTATTAGGCTGTTACTTCAAAAAATGAATTTGGGCCAGCATGGTGGCTCACACCTATAATTCCAGCACTTTGGGAGGCCAAGGCTGGTAGATCACCTGTGGTCAGGAGTTCGAGACCATCCTGGCCAACATGGCGAAACGCTGCCTCTACTAAAAATACAAAAAATTACCTGGGTGTGGTGGCAGGTGCCTGTAATTCCAGCTACTTGGGATGCTGAGGCAGGAGAATTGCTTGAACCTAGGAGGCGGAGGTTACAGTGAGCCGACTTTGCACCACTGCACTCCAGCCTAGGGGATGGAGCGAGACTCTGTCTCAAAAAAAAAAAAAAAAAAAGAAAAGATTTTGAAGGAGTTTTTATATATTTGGTAGACTAGAACTATTTTTTTTCCCCAGACTTATTTGTGGAGTCTCTAGAGGCTGTATATTTTTGCTATCAATTCTGTAACAGCTCCCTTTTATTATGTCTGGATATCATATACTATGAGAGAGACCTTTCCACTGCAATACTGTAAAGCGATTCTGGAATCCATAGCTTAGCTAATCTTTCCTGATAGACATGTGAATTGTTTCAAATTTTCCCTATTATGAGTGATACTGCATTGAATACTTCTGTACATATGTCTCTTTGCCTTTGAACAATTTTGTATCATTTTTCCTCCTTATGTGAACATTTTTATAAGTTTTTAAAATTATTTTTTTCTTGGAAGATAAATTCTGAGAAACCGCATCAAAGGACAGGTGTATTTGAAATGTTACTGATCTGCGCTTTTGAATTCCTACCCATCAGGAACCTTGTTCTCTCGGTGAGTCTTTCCCGCATAAATCCTTTTGTTTTCTTTTTCTGAGACAGAGTCTTGCTCTGTCTCCCAGGCCGGAATGCAAATAGCACAATCTCAGCTCACGGCAGCCTCTGCTTCTTGGGTTCAAGTGAGTCTCCTGCCTCAGCATCTTTAGCCTCTCTCAATCCACGGGCTCTTTCTTTACAGCCTACAGGCATGCTCCAAACTCATGTCTTCTTAGAAACAAAGCAGAATAACACAACATCGCTTTCCTTGTTGAGTCTACATTTCTTTCTACTTTCTTTCTAGTCTACATTTCTTTCTAGTTTCAATTCAACCTCTTTTCTTCTTAGCCAGCTTGCTGAAAAGGTAGTCCATGTGTCCTCATTGCCCATGACTGCTATTTGCTGCCATCTGATTTCCACCCCTTGCACTTCACTGACACAACCATGGAAAAGACGCCCAGGGAACTCTAGGTGGTTTGCTCAATGTCACCTGCAGCTGCTGACCATCCCTTGCTCCCTGTACCTCTCCATTCTTTCCCTCCATGACACCAGCTCTTTCCTGGTGCTCCCGTTGGTCAGCCTTCCTTCTCCATCTCCTTTGGGTTTCTTCTTCCAATGCTCACTCCTTAAACAAAAATTATTATTATTTGAGACAGAGTTTCACTCTTGTCACCTAGGCTGGAATGCAATGGCATGATCTCCGCTCACTGCAACCTCTGCCTCCCAGGTCCAAGCGATTTTCCTGCCTCAGCCTCCTGAGAAACTGGGATTACAAACATGTGGCCCCACGCCCAGCTAAGTTTTTGTATTTTTAGTAGAAATGGGGTTTCACAATGTTGGCCAGGTTGGTCTTAAACTCCTGACCTCAAATGATCCGCCCACCTTGGCCTCCCAAAGTGCTGGGATTACAGGCATGAGTCACTGCATCCAGCCAATTATTATCGTTTTTTGAGACAAGGTCTTGTTCTGTTGCCCTGACTGGGGGGTAGTGGCACAATCTTGGCTCACTGCAGCCTTAACCACTTTGGTTCAAGTGATTCTCCCACCTCAGCCTTTCCAGTAGCTGGGACGACAGGCACATGCCACCAGGCCTGTCTAATTTTGTTTATTTTCTTTGTAGAGACAGGGTATCACTGTATTGCCCAGGTTGGTCTCAAACTCCTGGGCTCAAGCGATCCACCTACCTCGGCGTCCCAAAGTGCTGAGGTTACAGGCGTGAGCCACCATGCCTAGCCCAGCGCTTGCTCTTTTAACTTTGGTGTTTCCAGTGTTCTGGTCTTGAGCTAATGTTTTTCTCTCCAAACACATTCTCCTCATCGATTGTATCTACTCTCACCAACTTTATGTTATCAACACACAGTAGGTTGAATAATGGCTTCTAAAGATATTCAGGTCCTAATCTCTGGAACCTGTGAATAATATCTTATCCAGCAAAATGTGCAGTTGTGATCTTGAGATGGGAATATTATCCTGGACTATCCACGTGAACACAGTGTGATCACGCATGTCCTGATAGAAGGGAGGCAGAGGGAGGCATGACTACAGAAGAAAACAATGCGACCACAGAAGCAAGACGCTGCAGTCTTGGCTTTGAAGATGGACTAAGGGCCAGACTGAAATGCAGGCAGCCTCTCGAAGCTGACCAAGGCAAGGAAAAGGATTCTCCTCGAGAGCCTCCAGAAGGAACCGGCCCTGCTGACACCTTGACTTCAGCTCTGTGAGACTAATTTTAGACTTCTCACATCTAGAATTGTAGGAGAATACATTTATGTTGTTTTAAGTCACTAAGTGTGTGGTAATGTGTTACAGCAGCCTCAGGAAACTAATATAATGCTTTAATATATATTTTTCATACCAGAACATCTGATCATTCTGTGATCATCAGATTCATAGCTGCATCTGTCTGCTACCCTCAAATTCAACAGGACTCACTCGGGACCCAGCATCCTCTCCCTCCTCCTGTTGTGTTTCCCTGATTCATTTAATGGCACCAGCATTCCCTGAGTCTCATGAGTCAGGACCAAGGATCTTCCTGGACTCCTCCCATGCACAGCCCAGCAACTATCAAGCCCTGCAGGGTCTACTGCCCAAAGCTTTTTCAAATACGCCTCCTCCTTTTGGCCTCTATGGCTCTTGGCCTATAGATTTATCCCTTCCCACATTCATGCTCCATATCAAAGCCAAGATGAGCCTTCTAAAAGGAAACCTGACCAAGGTCCTTCCTTCAACCACTGCTTAGCGTCAAGTCCAAACTCCCTGGCAGGCCATACAAGGCTCTCCCCTTCGCAGCCATGTCTCCCGCTGTGGACTCGAAGGGTGCTCAAACAGTTTGCTACTTTTCCACATATAGTAGTTACCTTCACGTGTTCATGAAACTTCATGACCTTTCCTTCTGCGACTCCTGCCCTTCTTTTTCTGCTCAGCTTTTACTGGTCTTTTCGACTTCGCTCATTTTCTCTAATGAGGCAGGGCTCAGCATTCTTCCTTTGTCCTTCTGTAGCAGCCTGTGCCTGCTCGTGTACCATAGCAATTTCCACATTAAAGAGACATTATTTGTGTTCATCTGAGGCCAGGAGCAATGTCTTATTCATCTATTAAAGCTCAGTGGTTTTACAAGGCCCAGTAAATGTCTGTTAAACTAAGTTGAATGGCATTACAGATAGAAAAAAACAAACTCTTTCACTTAGTCATAATATTTCAAAAATTTAGAAAGTCTTCTTTTACAAACTTTATCTCCTCTGACAGTTCTGGGCTGCAGCCATGTATGACAAAGGGCAGGAATACAAAACAAATATTGTCTGAAAATCCCCAGAGTGAGGCATTTAAAAAAGGAATCATGAAAATGTAAGTAAACTCTGTGGCCAACCCATCTTCTCTGTGTTCTTTCAAGAAAAATATTTGAAGTTTCATTTTTCCTTGAACTTCAAAACTAGTCAGAATATTTAAGAACGTGTCTAGACATTCTGAACTTGACCTTTGACAACTGTAGGAATTGACTTTCTAGCCAGCTGTGAAATGCAAATGTAAAGCACAGTTCATTTAATCCAGAGCCAGGTTTCAGGCTTGGGCACACTCTCCGTGTGAATAAATAGAAGCAGCAATTATGTTCACCCTTTTTTTCTGAGACGGAGTTTTATTCTTCTTGCCTAGGCTGGCGTGTGCAATGGTGTGATCTTGGCTCACTGCAACCTCCGCCACCCAGGTTCAGGTGATTCTCTTCCTCAACCTCCTGAGTAGCTGGGATTACAGGCAGGCGCCACCATGCCTGGCTAATTTTGTATTTTTAATAGAGATAGGGTTTCTCCATGATGGTCAGGCTGGTCTCAAACTCCCGACCTCAGGTGATCCACCTGCCATAGCCTCCCAAAGTGCTGGGATTACAGACGTGAGCCACCGCACTCGGCCTATGCTCACCTTTCTACAGGCAGGGATGACATCCTAAAGGGACTGTCATGCTGAAGAGACTACAGGAGATACTGCTAGGTGACCAAATCAAAGCACAGAATGGTGTGTACGGCATGCCTCATTTTGTGTAAAAAGGAGGGAGGGGAATAATATATTTTCATATTTGTTTGCATTTGCATAAATAATCACTGGAAAGAGACATCAGAAATGAATAAATCTGGTTTCTTGTAGGGTGTGAGAGGCAACAGAGTAGATGGGGATGGGACGGAATGACAGTTCTCAGTACCTACCTTTTCATAGTGTTCAGAGTTTTCACGCACCTAAGTGTAATTTCCATTTAAAATAACTATTACGAAATGTCAGATGTAGGCCAGTAATATTCCCAGTGTGCCTTGTTACCGTTTGAGAAGCATCAGTAGTTTTTGGCCTAGAGAGTCTGTTTTAATGTTTAACACTTGATTTAGAAATGATGGCAAGTTTTAGTTAATTTTTTTCCTTAACAAAATTTAGGTTGGATGTGATGGCTCTTGCCTGTAATCCCAGCACTTTGGGAGCCTAGACAGATGGATTACTTTAGCCCAGGAGTTCAAGTTCAGCCTGGCCAACGTAGCAAGATCCCATTTCTATGAAAAATACAAAAATCAGCCTGATGTGGTGGTGCGCACCTGTGGTCCCAGCTACTCCAGAGGCTGAGGTGGGAGGGTTGCTTGAGCCTGGCAGATCAAGGCTGTAACGAGCTGCCGCTGCGTTCCAGCCTGTGCAATGGGAGTGAGACCCTGCCTCAAAAAAAAAAAAAAAAAAAAAAAAAGATTTCTATGCCTTTAACCAGATTTTCCTGTTATCAACATTTTATTCCACATGAGCATTTTCTCTCTCCCTCTCTCTCTCTCTCACTGTATCTGAACCATCTGAGGTTCTGGATCCTCTACCCCTAAATGTTTCAGTACGTATTTTCTACAAATGTAACCACTGTACAGTTACCAACTTCATGAATTTATGGTGACAACAAGAGAGTGTTCTTGTGGAAACAAACATTTCCTAAACGTAAGATCAATCTTAACTTTTATATTGTACAATGGCCATTGGGCAATCTGCTGTTACAGGTAAGGAAGTGAATTGGGTGTTTCACTGTGGAGCTCATCAAACACTCTTAATGGCATCCATTCATCTGTCTCTAGAGGGTTTTTTTCATCTTCCTTTTGGTAAATCGAAGTCTGCAACTTCCCCGAAGTCTTAATGAAAAGGTTGTACAATCTCCCATTATAGTTCAGTCATGAAGTTGGAAGAAAATTCCTCAACTACATCTTGTTTAAAAGTAATTTTAAAAATATAGGCTGGGTGCAGATGGCTCACACCTGTGATCCCAGCACTTTGGAAGGCCGAGGAGGGCGGCTCGCTTGAGGTTAGGAGTTCGAGACCAGCCTGGCCAACATGGTGAAACCCCGTCTCTACTAAAAATACAAAAATTAGTTGGGTGTGGTGGTGCACACCACTAGTCTCAGCCACTCGGGAGGCTGAGGTAGGAGAATCGCTTGAACCCAGAAGGCAGAGGTTGCAGTGAGCTGAGACTGCACCACTATACTCTAGCCTGGGAATATATATACATATATACATGTGTGTGTGTAGCACCTTGTGTCAAATCCACTTGTTTGCTTCCAACTGCAACCATGGTCAAAGTGGTCAGGGGTGGTCCTGCCTTTTGTTCCTCACTCCCAGCTGAGCTTGTTCCTGTTGGAGAAGGAGGAGAAATACAGAGGTGGAGGTAAGCATTGAAAGTCTAAGGAAGGAAAGGGGGCTGGCTTTGTCCCCCATGGCTATGGCAAAGACCCAGAGTCTTAGGTGGCTGCTTTGACTACTATGAGATAGTATTTTGCAGCCCCCAAACCAGTTTCTTTTTACTTTTTTTAAAAAAATTTTTTGGAGATGGAGTCTCACTCTGTTGTCCAGGGTGGAGTGCAGTGATGCAATCTTGGCACACTGCAACCTCTACCTCCCGGGTTCAAGCAATCCTCCTGCCTCAGCCTCCCAAGTAGCTGGGACTACAGTTGCATGCTGCCACACCAGCTAATTTTTTGTGTGTGTTTATTTTAGTAGAGACAGGGTTTCACCACGTTGCGGAGGCTGGTTTTGAACTCTTGAGCTCAGGTAATTCACCTGCCTTGGCCTTTCAAAGTGCTAGGATTACAGGCATGAGCCGCTTCACCTGGCCCCCAAAACTAGTTAAAAAAAATATTTCAGAGGAATTGAAGTTTCTGTGGAAGGAAGCGGGAGCGGTAACCAGGCCAAACCAGAAAGCCTTTCTTTCTGAGCTTTCACTTCTCTGTCAACTTCTCAGCTCCTTTTTCAGAGGCATCAAATAATGTCATCTGAAATGTTGTCAGCATTTATTGAAACTTCTAACGTTGACAAAAAGCAAGGCTTAAATGAAGATCAAAAGGAGAGCCAGAAGCCAAGATTAGGTGAAGGGTCTGAACCAATATTTAAATAACAAATGAAAAAACTAATAAAACAGAAACAATGGGAAGAACAACGGGAACCCTACAAACAAAAGCAGAAGGAAAAACGCAAGAGGAAAACATTGGAGCGACAATATCAAATGGAATCAAACTCAGATGGAAATGACAGAAAACGTGTTCGAAGAGTTGTTCATAGCACCCTTCGCCTTATCATTGACTGCAGTTTTGATGACTTGATGGTATTAAAGGTGTCAAGAATCACTGTCAGAAAAATCTTGTATATGAATTAGGTCGAATCATTCTTGTTTTAATATGTAATATCCCTTTTATATAAATTTGTGTGTTGAAAAAAATTTCAGAAACATTCTATGAATACATGAATGCTAGTGACGATATGTTTCGGGTAAATGACATTGAAGAATGGTTCCGTCACTAACAGACACTGCTCTACAATCCTTGCGAAGACTGGGATGGTGGTGAGGAAGTGACCTTTCCAAGTGTGACACGTGTCAGCCCAGGCTGGGCCTCATAACCTGGTTTGGCGAAGGGTTCTTCCTTTCTGTTCTCCTGTTTCTTTTGACCCCTCCCTGCTGGTCTCCCAGATGCTAATGCACAGAACATACCTTTCCTGAGTGCAGCTACGCTGCCAGAGGGATGTGCTGGGCTATAATTTAGCTAATCATTTGTGGACAGAAATATGAATTTTTCTTTTAAAAAGTTTTTAAATTGACTATTGCTATATGTATACAATACCCTTATGAACATCCTTATATTTCTATACGTATCTTTATTTACTTGTCCAATAATTTTTTTTTTTTTTTTTTTGAGATGGAGTCTTGCTCTGTCACCAGGCTGGAGTGTAATGGTACCATCTCGGCTCACTGCAGCCTCCACCTCCCAGATTCAAGCGATTCTCCTGCCTCAGCCTCCTGAGTAGCTGGGACTACAGGCATGTGCCACAACACCCAGCTAATTTTTGCATTTTTAGTAGAGACGGAGTTTTACCATGTTGGCCAGGTTGGTCTCGATCTCTTGACCTCGTGATCTACCTGCCTAGGCCTCCCAAAGTGCTGGGGTTATAGGTGTGAAACACTGTGCCCAGCCTGTTCAATAATTTTTACAGAATAAATTTTTAGAAGTAGACTTGTTAGGTTAAAAAGTATGGGTTTTTTCATAAAGTTTGATATACCGTGTCGAATTACCCTCCAGAAAGTTAATATGTACCAATTACAATCCCACAAACAGTATATGAGCACTCGGGGTCCCGTGTGGAAAGTCTAGGCTGTGAAATCCACCCGTCTGGTTTTGTACCCTGGCTCTGCCACATACCAACTTCATTCTTTAGTAAATGATGCAGTCTCACTAAGCAGTTCCTCATCCTTCCCATGGGAATGATAATAATATCTTTCTCACGGGGCTGTCATGGAAATAAATGAGCTACTGTATGTGAAATGCTTATGTGAGGGCCAGGCACAATGGTTCATGCCTGTAATCCTAGCAATTTGGGAGGCTGAGATGGGAGGATCACTTGAGCCCAGGAATTCAAGACCAGCCTGGGCAACGTGGGGAGACCTTGTCTCCACAAAAAATTAAAAAATTAGCTGGGCAAGGTGGCTCAAACCTGTAGTTCCCAGTTATTCTAGAGGCTGAGGTGGGAGGATCACTCGAGTCCAGGAGGTGGAGGCTGCAATGAGCCGTGATTGTACCACTACCTTCCAGTCTGGATGACAGAGTGAGACCCTGTCTCACACACACACAAAATGCTTATGCCCTGGATAGTCTACTGACCGAGGTATAGCCAAGCCCCAATATTGAGGGCCACAAGCCTGGGGATTGGACCTCAGTTTGGATTGGTGAAGAAGTTAGAATATAAAATTGGTGCCAACCTTTATTACCTTCTTTGTGTTTCATGACATACAACAGCTATTTCAAAACCAATGTTCTCTTCACAACTTTTGGTTTTTTGTAATAACTCTATTGAGATAATTGATGTATCATACAATTTTACTTATTTAAGTGTACAGTTCAATGGTTTTTAGTATTTTCACAGAATTGTGCCACTATCAGTATAATCAATCTGAGAACGTCTTCAGCATCCTTCAAAGAAACCCTATACCATTAATATTTAGGGTTAAAAATGCTACCTCCAACTCTCCCTTTCCCTGAGTCTTAGGCAATTACTTCTACTTACTACCTGTATAGTTTTGCCTATTCTGGACATTTTATGTAAATGGAACAATATGTGGTCTTTTGTGACTGGCTTCTTTGGTTTTTTTTTTTTTTTTTTGGATGGACTCTTGTTCTGTCTCCCAGGCTGGAGTGCACTGGAGTGATCTTGGCTCTTAGTTCACTGCAACCTCCACCTCCTGGGTTCAAGCGATTCTTCTGCCTCAGCCTCTTGAATAGCTGGGACTACAGGCATGTGCCACCATGTCCAGCTAATTTTTGTATTTTTAGTAGAGATGGGGTTTTACCATATTGGCCAGGCTGGTCTTGAACTCCTGACCTCCCAAAGTGCTGGGATCACAGGCATGAGCCACCACACCCAACCGTGACTGACTTCTTTCACTTAGCATAATGTTTTCAAGATTGATACATGTTGTAGCATGAATCAGCACTTCATTCCTTTTTATCGTCAAGTAATACGCCAGGGTATGGCGATACCACATCTTCTTTACCTGTTCGTCTGTTGATGGCCATCTGAGTTTTAATTTTTGGCTATTATGAATAAAGTTGCTATGACATTTGTGTACACGTTTTTGTGTGGACACGTGTTTTATTTCCTGGTTATATATCTAGCAGTGGAATTATTTGACCACTTGTTGGCTTTTTAATCATATGAATAGTATTGCAATGAATATTTTGGAAAAAAGAGTAATGGAAAGATTTCCAGTTAAAGAAGAAAGCATTAAAGGCCCAGGGGCCTGGATGTTGTGCATCTTAACTCCTCCGAATAATCCTTCAGCATTTGTAAAAGGGGTTGTTGTAAATATTAGAGATTAAATATAATGGATAGCCTCTGGCATACAGTAAATTCTCAGCAAATGATAGCTATTATTCTACACCCTCCAAACCTTGAAGCAGAAATCCTCATGGGCCTAGCCTCTTCATCCATCCGTACCATCAATATTATCAGATTTCCCTGGGTTTTTATTTTTATGACCTTGTCTTTTATTTTGCCAGTGCTGATGTAAACCTTCAGTAACTGCCAGAATGCTACCACCTGTGGAAACTCAAACCGGGCTCGTTTTAAGTAGGCCATTCCCTTTCCACGTTCACATCCTTCTTCTTGCCAGACTCTAAGGTTGTTAACTATTTCCTTGCATCACTCCTGCAAGAGAGGCAAGCCCCCGCCCCTACATCCCTCAGGTCATCAGGAACTAAGATGGTTGTGCAGACTCGCCGTGAAAATCCTGGCTTGTACGAAACGGTGGCCCATGGGCCAAATTTAATGTGCAGACTGAATTGTTCGGTCTGCACAGTGCACGGTTAAAATAAATATAAGAAAGTTGGACCAACGTATCAAATTCAGAGGATTTCACACAAAACCTACATTTCAGATTGCTTTTGAAAAGAATAAAAAGATATGGCAATATTGGGCCTTCATTCTTGCCTGATAAAAATAGACTATCTGTGCTACTCCAGCCCCTTTGGTGTGTTTCAGGAATCAGAAAAGGGAGGCTAAGTGGCTAGTCCTTGGAGGCACAACAGAAAGGCTTTCTTTCTTTCTTTCTTTCTTTTTTTGAGACGGAGTCTGGCTCTATCGACAGGCTGGAGTGCAGAGGCGCGATGCTGGCTCACTGCAACTTCCGTTTCCAGGTTTCAAGCGATTCTCCTGCCTCAGCCTCCCGAGTAGCTGGAACTGCAGGCGCGCACCACCACTCCCGGCTAATTTTTTTGTATTTTTAGTAGAGACAGAGTTTCACCGTGTTGGCCAGGATGGTCTCGATCTCTTGACCTCGTGATCCCCCCCGCCTCGGACTCCCAAAATGCTGGGATTACAGGCGTGAGCCACCGCGCCCGGCCTCTTTTTTTTTTTTTTTTAAACAAATGCTTATGTGATCATGGCACCATTCCCCCCCTCACCCCGACACCCACTGTTGATTATTCCTGCTAAGCCCCTGACATTTTTGTCATTTCACACCAGTCCAGACAACCTTTTTTTAAACTTTGTCTAGAATTTTACTACAAAGTCTCCTACTACAAGTTATAAAGATGGTGACCTCCAGTTCCCAGCATTTACCTTCTGCTGTTTTTTAAGATATCACCAGCTCCTTGTCTTACTGTACAGGACACTGCGCCTTCCTCTCAAGTGTCTGTCGTGAAAAACAGCGCTTTACTCAGTTCTTAAATGCCCGGCGGAACTACGCAGCGTGCCTGCCAGACCTGGGGTGCTTCCTGGCTTCAAAACCCGCTCACTTAGAGCCACTTGACCCGTAATGTCCGCTGTCAGATTGCTTGTTTCTTCATCAGCCCACAGCCAACCTGGCCGCTCAGTGTTTCCTTGCACTTGATGCGTTTGGTTAAACCCTTCCATTATCGCAAGGCTCTCTTCTGGTGCCTTCTTATTCTGTCCATTTTAATCTTGTGACAGTCCCCACTCTTCTCCCCAGACCTCAGGTTTCTGGTGAGAGTGTTTTTGTTCTTGTTTGACCTTTTCTGCTTTCACCCTTCCCATTCTGTTTCATCTGGCCTTCAATTTTGCTATTTCTGCTCCAGTGTCTTCACCTCCGTTTTATGTGTCTGTGCTGTCTCTTAAACACGTCTGCAGCAATATCTATTTTATCCTTAATAGCCTCTGGCCATACTCCTTTGGAAAGCTCTCTTTATTTGTTAAAGAAAACATTTTATTTTTCTGAAATCTTTCAAGGGGAGCAGGACTTCTGTTCTTCTTCACTTCTACCCAATTTCCTATGTTTTTTGAAATTAATTTCAATCTCTTCACCGTGTAGATAGAGATGATAAAATCCTGCACTTTACATTTTATGACCTCTAGCATTTTTGCTCATGATTCTCTCAATCCTGCCATATTCGAACCACAGGCAGCTAAATAAACATTCTCCTCTCCACTCAAATGGTTCTTTAACTTGCACAACTGATGGGCCTTCTTTAAAAAAAAAATTCCTCTTCACCCACAGTGTTGACCTAAATTATTTTATTTATAAATTCAATGGCTGCTCTAATTTAGATATGATTCTGGCTAGTTTCATAACTTTAGCAAGCTTACACTGACTCAGTTCTCTCATTTTTCTCTTTTCACACTACCATGAAATTTTGTTCCTGAGGACTATTTCTGTAAGTCCTCCTCCTTTCTTTTCTCATAGGTCTCTGAGATAGAGTAGTGGCACTATTGATGGGTTAAAAATCCTAGTGTGAACTTGGGCCAGAGGTCCTGTAATACACTTGCTCATGAAGTAGGCATCCAGGTCATTCAAAACATGCTTCTGCAGTTATTTAGATTGACTTGCAAAGCCGTGGTAGGAAATGTTCAGATCCCTGTTACTACACATTACAGTCTGATAATGAATAGTTCAGTGTAAGGTACTTTTCTGCTACCCTAGCTCCTTTCCCGAGCCTCATTGGACATGTCCCCCAGCCTCATGTCTTTTGCTGTACACAGGAGAGGTGTCCTGCGCAAAGCTCCCCTTTTTCTGTCATTTGTCTTTCGAAGGCTCATTTGTACATTTGATCTTTTCTCCCAACCCAGTTTACTTCCATGAACTTTCAAGCTTTCACATTGTGTCTTAGTCTGTTTTCTGTTGCTTGCAACAGAATACCTGAAACTGGGTAATTTAAAAAGAGAAGAAATTTATTTCTTACAGTTTTGGAGGCTGAGAAATCCAAGGTGGAGGAGCCACACCTGGGAGCCCTTTCTTGCTGGTGGAGATTCTCTGTAGAGTCCCGAGGTGGTGCTGGGCATCACACGTGGGGAGGGGCTGAGCATGCTAAGCCCAGGTCTCCCTTCGTGTCCTTATAAAGCCACCAGGCCCACTCCCATGATAACCAATTAATCCATTAATCCCCAAATGCATTAAGCCATGCATGAGGGCAGAGCCCTTTTGACCCAATCACCTCTTAAAGTGCCTACCTCTCGACGCTGCCACATTGGGAATTAAACTTCCACATGAGTTTAGGAGGAGACAAACATTCAAAAATCTGAGAAGTTTGTGTCTTGCCCTGTTGAGGTATTCTGTGAATCTCACACCAGTTTTTTCACACACAGATTTCTCTCTTCAAATTCATCTCTATGCCCTAAGTCAAAATTACTCTCCACCTGCAACCTCTGCCTCCCAGGTTCAAGCGATTTTCCTGCCTCAGCCTCCCAAGGACTGGGACTACAGGTGTGTGCCACCACGCCTGGCTAATTTTTTTTGTATTTTTTTTTAGTAGAGAAGGGGTTTCACCATGTTAGTCAAGATGGCCCCGACCTCCTGCCCTTGTGATCCGCCCACCTCAGCCTCCCAAAGTGCTGGAATTACAGGTGTAAGCTACCATACCTGGCCTGTTTGGAGACTTCTAAGCTTCAACCCCAACCTGTTTTCTTACGGGGTAGCAGAGACGGCTCTAGATTTGGGATTAAGAGAGTCCCAGATAAATTTCTCTACTTAACAAGCTATAAGACATTAGGGAATCCCTTAATTTCCCAGAGGCTCATTTTTCCCATCTGTATAATAGGATACTAATAGCCGTCATCTTTTAGAATGCTTGTGACAATTCCATGAAATACTGTATGAAAAACCATGTTTAAAATTGTCTTATATAATTTTTAGCTGAAGCTCTGCTTGCCCTAATGTTGTGTGTGTATTTCTTTCAGGCCTTCAACATTTTATTTGAACCTTCTCTTCCTCTTCCTTTGGCTTCTCATTTCTCTTGTCTCAGGTTTTCTATCACTTTGTTTTTTCTAATTAATTCATTCATTGTTCATCTGTTCTATCATGTTTGGACAAAAATGTTGACATCCTGACAATCAGTGGCAGAACTGTTTGGGGCTGAGGAGACTATTTTAAGGTAAGGTGACATGGTTTTCCAGGAGTCCAACACCCAGAGAGGTAGCCGAATTGCTGATCTGAAACTGAACAGGGTAAGAGAAGAAAAGTGAGGCAAGGTGGGAGAGGGGAACACTTCCAGCAAGACGGAGGCTACACCAAGTGACATCAGCAGTGAACCAAGTCCTGGGGTGGGATGGGTGTGGCAGTGGGAAGTGGGTGGAAGGACACACGCATAGAATGAGGGTAGCAGACATTCTACTGAAGGTCATCTGGTTACCGTGATGTAAACGCTCTACCAAGTCTTCAGTATATTTTGCCACCCACCGAAGAAGCTTTTAGGGAAATCACAGAAAGGAGCCGAGTCCAGACCAGGGTGGTGGGGGCACAGGGACAGCAAACAATGAATGAATTCACTGAAAATCAGAGGTGACCATACCAGTGTAACCCTCCTGGAAATTTACAGACATCTTGAAGAGGGCTTTGAATATCCACTGTGGATAATATGGGAATTAGAGCCAATCTTATCATTCTGAAGGGGGTGGTGATACCAGCTGACATCTAGACATCCTTTAAAACAAAACACAGGCCACGTCAGGTGCAGTGGCTCATGCTTGTAATCCAGCACTTTTGGAGGCCAAGGTGGGAGAATCGCTTGAGCCCAGGAATTTGAAACCAGCCTGGGCAACACAGGGAAAGGCTGTCTCTACAGAAAATAAAAAATTAGCCAGGCATGGGTGTGGTGGCATACACTTGCGGTCCCAGCAGCTTGGGAGGATCATTTGAACCAGGGAGATTGAGGCTACAGTGGGCCATGATCGCACCACTGCATACCAGCCTGGACAACTGAGTAGGACCCTGTCTCAAAATGAATGAATACATGAATAAAGTAAAATGAAATAGATAAAACATGACATATGTCAAATGCCAGGCAGACATTCCTTGGACTTGGGTTCTATCTAAATGCAGCCTATCACACAGGAGAAACCTAGCAAGTGTTTGTTGGATAAATGGATTTTTAGTTTTTCCTGCCAATAATTTATCATCCTTTGTTCCTCTCTTACTCTGTGGTTTTTTGAGTGGCCTCAGAAACAGCTATTTCTAAGCGTTCTCTACATCTTTTTCCTTGGCAAGACCTAGTTTTGCCTGTACTTCCTGTACTACTTCCTGTACTTCTTGTTTGCCCTCAGCAACTTCGTGATTACTGGCTCTCTCTTTCAACCTTCTCCTTCTCCTTCAACGATGAAGGCCATCTTCATCATTTCCTCTCCGAGCTCCACCTCCAGCTGCTCTCCCAGCTTTCCCTGGGAGTGTTCCTGGCTCAGTGGGGGGGTCTTAGGTTTGTTTGTTTGGGCTCTTGTGCCTAGCATAGCTAGCAATGCCAGTCTCCCTTCTGTAGGGAAAGATCCTCCTCAATCTTGGTGAAAATTCAGTTTGCAGAGAGAGAGAGAGATAAAGATAGAGACAGAGGGAGCACACACATGAGGGCTTATCTTTCGGAGATAACACAGTGAAGTATCTCTAGATGAAATGATATGATGTTTAGGCTTCACTCTAAAATAAACCAGGGGCCAGGGAAATTGAGAAAAGAAGTAGGAGGCCAGATGCTATAGCCAAACCAAGATGGTCCACATTGTTGAAGCCCTGTGATGGCTACATGAGAGTTCGATATAATCTTCACAACCTGTGTGTACGTTTGCAGATTTCATAATAAGCTTAAGTCTGTTTATTAAAGGTCTGCACATGAGTTATTGGTCTCCACAGTCACCATGGTTTTTTTGGCCTGCACGTGACCTTCAGGGGAGTTCTTGAGCCTCAGCCACAGCATGCCCCGACTCTCCCACGAAGCCACATCTATACTTTCTCTTGTTATTGATTTGTTGGATGTCCATTTCCCTTTGGTCCGAACCATCCTGGTGGACAGCAGGTGTGTCTTATTCATCTTCATGTCCCAGTGCCTAGCATAGAATCTGGTGAACTGAACTGAAATGAGCTGAAGAAAGTTATCTGCCAGTGAATTCCCAGCCCACGGCACCCCCTCCTCCTTGTCATGGCCTTTGCTGGGCCCATAACCCATGCCGTGTGCTCCTGAGTGTAGCCACAGCACATCCACACTGGCTCTCTTCCTTAGAAGGGACAGGGAGCAGCTGCTGTGGCCTCCTGTGCATGCCTCCATATCACCACAGAATTCTCTCCTCTGCCTTCTTCTGCTGCTGCATTATCCAAGAGAATTCCAATTTCCTTTCAGATCTGAAGCTCATACCAAACTTCTGACTTCCTGTGACTTGGTGATTTAAGTGACTGTAACTGTAGACCTAAGTTAATGCTTAGGTCCTCACTGCCTAGGCTCCTTTCGAGCAGCCTCCCTTCCCTGACAGTCATCCTTCATCTGCAGACAGAGAGAATGGTGCCCTTCCTCCCTTCTCACTTCCTTTGGGTGGCTGGCCCTCATATCATGCTAAAGAAAGGCAAATCTAGCAGTGTCACCATCTGTGTTTCTCATTTCTCTTATCATCCCCTCCCATGTTTCCTTCCTGCCTCCATCCACCCCCAAATCTTCAGCTTTTCTCTGAATTTCCTGTTCTAGGCTTAGCTTAGTAGAATTCTTCTATTACTCTAGTTCTGGCAGCTTCTAGGATAGGCATCCTGGCATCTTCTCTCGCCACTATTTTAATTAGCTTTTACCAAACTCAGTCATTGTTTTATCTTCTTTGCCGTGTGCAACACTCAAGGGGTTCAGTTGAAGAGTCAGGTGTTATTGTGCCCATTTGGCAAGGTTTGGAAAGGTTGAGTGGCTTGCTGAAGGTTTCAGAACTAGCAAGGGTCAGTAGTAGAATCTCCACCTCCTGAATGTTAGTCCATTGTTCTAACCTGTACCCAGCATCTGTGTTACCATCCCCTGGGAAACTGGTGGCTGGCCTTGAACTTCTGTCTGTTTTTCTCGAAACAGTTATCTTCCTGGGATATACCTGACAATACTCTCAGAGGACTTGAAACTGAGATAAGCCAAAATGAGGTGGTAATAACTGTCTTACTGATTCATGCTGGCATTCCCTGAAGGCCTGATATTATCTCTAGTAATTCTCTTATTTCTGAAAAAGAGCCAAAAACAAAATGGAGGGGAGGAGGTGGATACATCCCCACATCCAACCGGCGTTAGCCAAGTACCTCTTGTTTCCAAGAATCAGAGATAGGCTTGGCACCAGGTCATGCTCCAAGAGTTGTCAACCTGTTCGATGATGGACTGAAGCACTAGCCCCCTTCCCTGGGTAAAAAGAAGGGCAATGGTCCAGTAGCATTCTCAACTGGAGGTGCAGAATGGTGAAACAGTGAGTGACAGCCAACCTCTGTGGAGAAAGGATGTGGCTGTTCCCAGCTGTCACCTGAGGATCCCCATGACTGTTCACATGTGAATTCATGAAGTATGTGTGTGCGTGTGTGGTAGAGGGGAGAAGAGCTAGTTCAGGCTTGGTTATGGCAATACTCTCTCTCCCATCCCACCTCCAGTGAAAATAACTTCTGTAGCCCAACCACGATGCCCTGTATTTCACAATCTCCTCGGTTCTGGAGCTTTCTGGGAGGCCCTGAGCAACTCTCCCACTGAAGCTATAATTCTACCTTCTGTCCTTCATTGCCTGGAAGAAAATAATATGTTTGTAATCAATTTAATTTTTTCATTTGAGCCTTGAAAACAAGCTATGTACTTATGTGGGAAATTGGAAAAGACATTTTGCCTCAAGTGAAAGCTTGAACAAACTTCGATAAAGAAACTGAGAAGAGTCACTTCTTATGTTTGCATTGGATATTGGCCTTTGCCAAACCTAGACTTCTCCTCTCCAACCTCTGCCTTCAAGGAGAACTCAATGTGGATGGACCAGTTCAGGTTCAGCATGAAGAAGAGTGCTTATGCAGGCAGGTAGATGGAGGTATTCTGGAGGCTTCACTTAGTCTACAGAATTACACATGCAAACATCAATGGGATCCTGACCTGGACCAAAAAGAGGCACAGGGACGTGTCGGATTTACAAGTTTGGATGCTTTATTACCTAAAGTCAAAGGCGAAGATACAAAAGCGGTTTTATTTACCAAGCAAGGGCAGCGGGCCTATGGAAAGCTTTGGCCCTTTTTACTAAGCTGTAAGACGTTTGAGGCAGCTGGCCAGACGGCTGTTTTTTAAATCCAGGCTTAACATTTTCGAGGCTGCTGAATAATGTAGATCCTTTTCAGTGGAACAACCTTCTCCAGAGCAGGTGTGGGTTTTTGGTGTGCCATGTGCACTGTTGCTGTAAATTTATGGTTGAGCTAAAGGTGACAAGGGAAGAAAAAATAAGCATATTGGATCTTCTTGGTCATGAAATGTTAAACTAGTAGAAAGTGATATGGTTGATCAAGGGAATCTCACAATTTTTTTTGTTTATTTGATAATCTCTCTCTTTTTTTTCTTCCATAGTATTTCTAGCCCTGAACCCAAGGGAGTACGTTTTAACTTGGGTTTTCTTTCATTTACTGTCTTTAATTTTTAAAAATTCTAATTGACATTTTAAAAACAAGGAATGGTTAACTGTGTCTGCATCAGTTCTCTGTGGTGTTAGCAATTATTCTGGCACTAGTATGCATCTGTGAATCACTGACTTCTAAGAAGGCTGCAGGGACATTGGAGAAGATCCAGAGTGGTGGCAAAAAACCCCTCAATTGTCAAAAGAAATAAAGAACCTCTGAAAGAAGTTGAGGTGTTAGGGTTGTTTATTAGGTATAACTATGTACATTTGCTATTTTTGAGGTCAAAAATGGTATGATATTGGCCATTCCATATGGTTCACTCTAAGTCTAGTGAAGAGAAGGCTGAGGGATGGCTTACTAGCCTCAGGGAACAAAAGTTCTCATTAGTCGTCTCCACAGAAGACATCTGTGAGTAAATAAGCTTAAACAGACTTATTAACACAGGCTGAGACTTTATGACAATAAGAGACATTTCATATGGAATCCAGAGATCTTGTGGAATTTACATTAATGATAACTTAAGATAGAAAGCATGCCCAATGCTGCTGAACACTTCAGACATGGTTTTCCTAGAGGAGAATTTGGACCCAGTGACCTTTTGGGTCCATGCTAGTTCTTGGTCTCCAAGCCCATCAATATATAAAATAACCTAAAGAAACCTCCCTTGGCCAGCAAGGAAGGGATGTCTCAGCTCAAAAGGAATTTAACTTATCACTATTGAACTTAGAAGCCCTTGCCTTGACACTCAAATTAAATAAAAGGGGAGATAAACTGTTCATGACCCCAGCCATCACATTGTTTATAGTTTGTTTGGGCTCTTCTAAGCCAGGAAAAACATATGTGGCTTATATTTCTTCTCAAATGTCTCTGTCCAAGCCCTAGTCACACAGCAGTCCCTTTCATATGAAACGTAACTCCAAAAAGTCCTTTCTTCTTGGTTTTAAAAAATTAAACACACTGGAAGAATATACACTGAAATGTTAGCAATGGTTACCTCTGGGAATAGAATTATGGGCAATGCCTGGTCTTTTTCTTTGCTTTATTTATCAGTACTTAATTTTTTTTTCTTTTACAATCAGCAAGTACAAGTTACACAATAATTAAGCCCAAGGAATATCTCTGCCAACATTCTAGCAGAATGGAAAAAAACCGTAATGCGGTATTGATATAAATGTTGCGTTAGAGTCTAGAAAAGACATGATGACTTTTTTTTGGTGAGATCAGTTATCACCAGACCACATGACGTGCACTTTACAATGTGGTAAGGGCAGAATGTGTTGTTTTGCTTTGGTTTTCTTTTAACATTATATCCGGAAGGAAATTTAAGAGGTCACCGACTTCAGTAGTTTACTTCCAGACTGGCTATCTTTAGTCTCAACTAAAATAGAGGAATTATTTCAGGTTAGCTTTAAATCACATTTGAGAGATTGAAGGTAGGAAGAAAAATTTGACAAGTTAGTTAAGGTAAAAGGGGGTGAGAAGGAAAACAAAAAAATACTAATATAATGGAAATTTGGGCAATTAGCCAAGGTGAGGTAGGGTAAGGGGACAAGTTGGGACTGGAACAAAGAAAGCCACATGTTGATTGTTGTTCTTACCTGTGAAAGAGAAGATGGGTGGAGGTAGGAAAAGACAAAGGCAAGGAGAGTGGTGTTAGAATAAGTGATAGAAGGCACTTGCTGCTCAGTTTGACACTAGTTTGTTATTTGATCACCTCCAGGGTAATCTCCACAATTTATGAGCTACACTATTTGGGCATTTAAAAAAATGTGGTAAAATACACAAAACAAAATTTTTCATTTTAACCATTTTAAAGTGTGTGTACAGTTAGACTAGTGGCACTAAATACATTCCCGTTATTGCGCAACTATCACCACCATCCACTTCTAGAACTTTTTCATCATCCAAAACTGAAACTTGGTACCAGTTAAACAGTAACTCTCCATTCCCTTCTCCAAGCCTCTGGACACCACCATTCTACTTTCTATCTCTATGAATCTGACTACTCTGGGCATCTCCCATAAATGCAATCATGCACTATTTGTCCTTTTGTGTATTTCATTTAGCATGATGTCTTCAAGTTCCATCCATGTTACAGTATGTGCCAGGATTTCCTTCTTTTCTAAGGCTAAAGAATATTCCACTGTATATACATATATACTATGTTTTGTCTACCCATCATCCATTGATGAATACTTGGTTAGGATCTTTTCACCATTTGGCTATTGTGAATGATGTGGCTATGAATACTGGTGTACAAATATCTATTCAGAGTCTCTACTTTTAATTCTTCCAATATATGACAAGACTATATTGGAAGAAGTAGAATTGCTGGATCATATGGCAATTCTCTCTCTCTCTCTTTTTCTTTTTTCTTTTTGAGTTGAGGTTTTGCTGTCACCTAGACTGAAGTGCAGGGGTGCAATCTCTGCTTGCTACAATCTTGAACTCCCAGGCTCCAGTGGTCCTCTTGCCTCAGCCTCCTGAGTAACTGGGACCTCAGGCATGTGCCACCATGCTGGGATAATTTTTTTATTTTTAGTAGAGACAAGGTCTTTCTATGTTGCCCGGGCTGGTCTTGAACTCCTGGGCTCAAGCGATTCTCCTGCCTCAGCCTCCTAAAGTGCTGGGATTCCAGTTGTGAGCCACCGCACCCAGCCTGATACGGCAATTCTATATTTATTTTCTGAGGAACCACCACATTGTTTTCCACAGCAGCGGTGCCATTTTACATTCCCACCAGCAATACAGAAGTGTTAAGGGTTACATTTTAACTAAGGCGTTCAACCGAAGTTCTAAAAGCACTGCTCAACTTCTAAGAAGAGAAATGCCACAGATTAGAATATTTGGGAAACAAAGTCAGCCCCTGTGACCCACTGGCCATCTGTGAACTGATTAGGGAAAGTTTGAGAGAAGAGAAAATCAACAGGATTGAGAAGGAAGTAGAAATAATTCTGGCAAAGATAATAGAGAAACTACCCATAATGGTTAAGCTATAAGAGTGCAGGTTTTGGGGCGCCAGGAACAAGGTTTCATAGAAACTTGAAAATATGATCAAAGGAAAATCAAGTTCTCCTTTTCATCTCCCTACCTGCCTCAGTGAGGGCAGGACTTGGGTCTATGGGTGAGGAGACTATAAAGAATCTTTCATCAGAGTTGGTGAAACTGTCAATAAAATGGTCAACTCCTAAATGTACTAGTTCTCTGTTCTAGGTTTTATATCAGTGGAGATAGGAAAAGTTTATTTTCAAGTCTAAACTAGAAATAAGTAGAAATAGCTTTCCAGAGTACAAGCTACAACCAGGTGTGTTTTAGTCTGACATTTTAACTTTGGGGAAGCTGTGGAATTTTCAGCGTTAGTCTTTGTAAAACGATAGTGTCTGTAGAATGAAAGGTGTTTCTTGTCTCATTCATTAGGGTAAGAGAATCTAGGATAACCCTACGAGAGAAAGAATTCAAAGCCAGTATTCGTACAAGGATCTGGCCTTGCTGTGGCTTCATTACAGGGGCAACATATTGAACTTGGAAAGTGGATCAATAGAAACTTCCGCATTGAGAATTTACTTTCATCTTGGGTAGCTGCGACCTGAGAATCTACATTTTTCATTTCAGAGTAAAAGCAAAAGAAGTGTGACAAAGGTCTTTATGACTAGAGCTGTGAAATTCTAATGCAAGAAAATCAGCTGCAGGTTTTGTTTTAGAGCCTGAAGTTGGGCAGTATTAGCAAACTGGCAGCGCTTTCATTCATCTTTCCAGGGTGTTAACTTCCAACTCGAATGTTGGCACTTAAATTTCCACACCCTGTTAAGCAAAGTGCTTAAAACAAAACATTCAGCTCTTGTCAATGAAATTCAAGGATACTCCTACAGAGATATTAATCTACAAAACAAGAGAAGCCTTTTAAAATTTGCAGATGCCTTGATAGTTTTCTCTCCCCCAGGATCCCATTTCATGTACATCTAACTGACTTTGGCAGTGGTGACCCACAGTCTGGCAGCTTGAGAAAAGGAATCCCAACTTTCACCAGGCTTCTGCATTCCACCTCCACACCATAACGCAACGCCATGACTGATGTTTTAACTGGATACTTTTATGTTCTGAGAAGTTTCACAACAATTGCCAAATTTAACCGCCATGTCCAGAGGATTAATATATTTGGCAGTATCATTCTTGTTCACTCCCTGCCTTAAAAGAATTTTTTAAAAGTAAATGAACAAGCACAAATCCCAGAGAAGCTACGTGACATCTAAAAGGTCAAATACTTCTAGGTAGTGGGTGGAACTTGGGCTAAGACCCGGTCTTCCAGATTTCTAGCCTAGAGAGCTTTCAGGTTACATAACCTGTTTTCTGCAGGAATACCATGTCATGTGTTCTGCCATGGGAAACAAGAATTCTCTTATTATTTAGGGCTTCAAGAGGTGGGGAAGGCTGGCTGGAGAGGTGGGGAGGAAAGGAGAAATGGGGTGGGGTGGGAGAACGCAGTCTGTGTGGAGGGAAGAGGTGGAGGGAGTAGATTCTAGGCTGCTTCTTACTTTGATTTACACAATTCCAGCCCTATGGGGATTATTTTCCAATCTCTAAAATCTGAAACCCCATGTTGATTTTAAAGTAGGAATCCAGATATGAATAGCATACAGATAAAATTTTCCTGCCGTGGTCGAATTGTTGATGAGATCCTATGGAGAGGGGTTGCTTTAGAGACTTAATTTCTTAAGTAAGTATGAGAAAGAATAGGAATTCCTGGGACTAGATGTGATTGTAACTGAGGGCGCGAACAAATGTTAATAAATGCAGAAGATATGATTCTCAATTCTATTACATTTATTCTGACCAACTGTATATTGTTAGGTCTCTTTGGTAATACATACCGTGAGGAGAATCATTGTAATACAGGGAAAATTTGTTAAAAAATACCTGTATCTCTGTGTCTTTTATATATCATTTCCTATATTTTTAAAATCAGCCTGTATAGCTTATGCAGCATGGCTTTTCAAAATCAAAGTATTTGCCTACAGTAAAATTTATCCTTTTTAGTGTGCTGCTTTATGGGTCTTGACAGGTACATACAGTTTGTGACTACAACCACGATCAAGATAAATAACCATTCCATCATTTCCCCAAATTCCCTCTGGTCATTTGTAATCAGTCCTTCCAACTCAGCCCCAGTCAACTGCTGATCTCAGCAGATCTAGAGGTCAGTAGATCTCAGCCTTAGGTTGACTTTTATTGTGAAATCCTACTAGGTTAGAGGTTGAATGAAGGATCGGCGGGGCCGGGTGGCAGGGAGATTTTTCCTAGCTGTAGGGAAACAAATGGATCCTGCCAATGTTCGTTTTTGAGATAGTCCCTTATGGTAATCTTGGAACTTATTTTTGTTGCTGGTGTTTTACGCTTTACCTGGGATTCCAAGTGATGGTGGGATGCAGGCCTGGGAACAGAAGATATCACTTGCTGAGGGCTAACTGTCCTAGCACTGTGCATGTATTATGTAACTTCATTTTAGTCTTCAGCATGTCCCTGTGAAATAGATACTGGTACTCACATTTCCATTTACAGATAAGGAAAGAGGAGCACAAAAAAGTGAAGAAATCTGCCCCAGGACACAGCCAGCACAGGGCAGCCTATGGCTGGTGCTAGGATCTGCTCTGCTAACCAGTAACCTGTGCAATCTTAGCCACAGTCCTACTGATCTAAATACTGAGCTGAGCGCAAAGGTATATTTTTAAAAATAGGTACAGTTGCTGTTAAAAATATATGTATTTTTTTTTGAGAGGGAGTTTCACTTTTGTTGCCCAGGCTGGAGTGCAATGGCACGATCTCAGCTCACTACAACCTTCGTCTCCCAGGTTCACGTGAGTCTCCTGCCTCAGCCCTCCAGTAGCTGGGATTACAGGCATGCACCACCACGCCTGGCTAATTTTGTATTTTTAGTAGAGACGGGGTTTCTCCATGTTGGTCGGGCTGGTCTCGAACTCTCGACCTCAGGTGATCTGCTTGCTTCGACCTCGCAAAGTGCTGGGATTACAGGTGTGAGCCACTGTGCCCAGCCATTTTTTTTTTTTTTTTTAGATGAAGTCTAGCTCTGTC
>PVKV010015989.1:0-52230 GCA_004027835.1 Alouatta palliata | reverse complement strand
AAAAAAAAAAAAACAAAATGTTGATAGGACTATGCCAGGTGCAGAATAAGAATAGAAAAACCAAGAGGTCAGAGGTATGGTTGAACCCAGGGAAAACAACAGTAGGAGAAAACAACCAAAAACTTTCACCCCAAAAGGTAGGAGGCGGAAACTGTAATTTCTGAAAATAGATATGGCAGGGTCATGTCCTGAGGTAAAGAAGAGAGAGCATGGGTAGTGCAAAGTGAGCTGAGGAAGCAACATTGTATTGTAAACAAACAACTCCACTGCAAAAGAAGGGAGAGTATTTGAGTTGAGAAGCCAACAAATAGGGTTATACTGTCTCACTTTCCCTATCAGGCCATTCTGCTTTGAGCTGGACCGGGAAAATTCCATTCATTCAAATATGAATAAGAAAGAAAGACTAAGCCAAGTCAATGAAATAAGATCATAATGAAATACACAGCTCGGCTCGGTGACTCATGCCTGTAATCCCAGTACTTTGGGAGGCAGAAGTGGGCAGATCACTTGAGGCCAGGAGTTCAAGACCAGCATGATCAACATAGCAAAACCCCATCTCTACTAAAAATACAAAAAAATAAAAATAAAATAAACTATCTGGGCTTGGTGGCACATTCCTGTAATCCCAGGTACTTGGGCAGGAGGCTGAGACATGAGAATTGCTTGAACCTGAGAGATGGAGGTTGCAGTGAGCTGAGATGGCACCTCTGCACTCCACCCTGGGTGACAGAGCCAGATCTTGTGTCCAGAAAAAAAAAAAAAGAAGCAGAAGAGAAATATACATTGGCACACAGGCAGAAAGTCAAAGGCAAGGAGAGAATATGTTGTACAAACTGACAAAATAAGAGAAATAAATTGAAGGACAAACATCATTTCAAAAATTAAGACTAAGAGTAGCAAAAGGGAGAAAAAAGAACATAGAAAGCACACAAATATACGGGATAAAAGAAGAGATGAAAGTTTAAAAGAAATAGAGAAATAAGAAGTATTGGCTGGGTGCAGTGGCTCACGCCTATAATCCCAGCACTTTGGGAGGTTGAGGCGGGTGGATCATGAGGTCAAGAGATCAAGACCATCCTGGTCAACATGGGGAAACGCTGTCTCTACTAAAAATACAAAAATTAGCTGGGCATGGTGGTGCATGTCTGTAGTCCCAGCTACTCGGGAGGCTTAGGAAGGAGAATTGCTTGAACCCAGGAGGAAGAGGTTGTGGTGAGCCGAGATCGTACCATTGCACTCCAGCCTGGGTAACAAGAGCAAAACTCCGTCTCAAAAAAAAAAATAAAATGTGTATATATATATATATATATATATATATATATATATATATATATACACACACATATACACACACACACACACACACACACACACACACACATATATATATAGAGAGAGAGAGCGAGAGAGAGCAAGCAAATCCCCCCAAATGCTAAGATAAATTTAGATAATATTATATGATCTGTAAAATTCAAATTATTTTAGATATGTTAACAGTATTTTGTCCATGCATGAAATGTTCTTATTTTTAGGGATAGAAGGTCCCAATATCTGTGATTCAATTTAAAAATAGTTTTAAGATATTGAAAATTGATGTTCTCATACGGATTAATTCAATATCTTATGAGGGAAGATTTTATACACAGTGGTAAAAAACCAGCTTTGTATTCAGATGGACCTGACTTCAACTCCTGGTCCAATTCATAGTTATGGAAATGTGTCAGTATTACTGAGCCTTGCTTTCTATGCTAAATCAAAAATTCATCTTATGAGTTAATGTGGACACCACACACACACTTAATTCAAAATGTCTCGGCCCTAATTACTCTAATGTGGCAACTATTATTCATCAATTCTGGGACTGCCCACAGCCTACATTTTGGAATTCTCCCAAACCAATAACTATGAATGTAAAGAAGATAATAGAAATATATAATTATTAATTAACAAACAGTTACAGAAAGTAGTAGAATCCTCCCTCACACCTTCTCCCCTGTGAAATAATTCGTTGTGACAAGTTTCTATTTTTAATATTAAAACTTTTTGAATTCTAAAGAATATGGTGTTTGCTCTCAAATCAACAGGTAGGAAGAACTTGGTTACAAGCAATAATCTCTGTTTATTGATAAATTTTAATTATTTTTGGTTCTGATCAGATTTAGAGTCATCTTAAATTCCTCTCATTATTCGTGTTTTCACAGAACTTTCCTGATTGATAGTGAAAAATTATTCCTACACATGATTTTTCTTGTCACAGTTCAATTGGGAAATTTACAAAATGCATTACTCTTTTTAAAACTTACATTTATATTTTAACAAATTTTCTTGTACCTTGGTTATTTTATCATTTGTTTATTTTTATTTCGTCAATTTCATTTTTTTTTTTTGTAAATAGAAGCAGATATGTTTATCTTTGAAGAAAAAAAGAAAATTTGAGTTAGGACTCTAGTACTTCTTTCTGTGTCTATATTTCCTTAGATATAACTAAAAACAATGATAAAAATAGTATCAACTGCCATAGACAATATGCTTATTTTGTGTCAGGCACACTGTAATAAAAACTTTACAGATGATGTAGGGCCTTGTAGATCATTGTTAGACCTTTGGTTTTTATTCTGATTCAGATCGGAATCTCCTAGAGGATTTTAGGCAGAGGAATGCTGTGCTCTGACTATGTTTTATCAGGACACTCTGACTACTGGGGAACAACTGATCAAGGGAGTGCAAAAACAAAAGCAGGAAGACCATGCAGTTGGGAAGTTATTTCAAAAAGACATTCTTTGCAAGTGTTGGTGATTCGGACCAGGGACTGGCAGTGCAGATAGGAAGAACAGTTCAGATTCCAAAAATAGCTTTCTGTATTTGATCACAGATTTTATATATATGTATGGTATAAGAAAAATGAGAGATAAAATGAAGAGTTCCAGTTTTCTGGATTAAATGACGGAAAGAAAAGACTTGAGATTTATTGTGATGGGATATTTTAAGTTAAATTCAATTTTGTGGTAAAATAAGGAATTTGGTTGTGGTTGTAGGGGAGGCAAAATTTTACCTCTACACTCTTAGAAGTATGAACTGGGTCTAAGAATTAAATTGACAAAAGGCAGATTAACAGGAGAAAATATACAAATTTATGTAATAAAATGTTACATGACACAAAAGCTTTATATGGAAATCAAAGATCCAAAACAGCAGTTAGAATCAAACATTTATATACTGAATTGGACAGAGTTATACACTGTGAAAACATGACAAGGCAAGGGGGCTTGGACAGGGTCATTAATCATGGAGAACTGACTAAGAAGATAACAGTGAGTTTACAAGGTTTGTTTGCACAGACTTAGCCTCAACTACTCATCCCTGGTGATAAGAATGTGACTTCCCTCCTGACATTCAAAGGACATCTTCCTTATGGGGATTTATTTACCATTTTTAGGAAGAAAAAGGAGAAGTTAGAGTGCCATTCTTGTACCTGCTGTTTTTCAAGTACCTTTAGCTTAAAATAATTCTTATGCCATGGTGTCATATTTTAAGGTGGCAAATTCTGCTACTCTTTATGACATTGTTATTTTGGGGACTTAGAATATAAATGTGTAAGAAAAAGCATATACAGTTAAAAAAATTGTATTTTGTTGGTAAATGTCAAGTCAATATGTTATTCTGGAAAACCAAATTTTTAAACTTCAACAAGGTGATAAATGCATATTTTTAATATACATAGAAATTTCTTAAAGGAATAAAATTTGTTAATGATTGCAACAAAGTAGGCAGAATGTAAAGGTCTTTTTATTAAAGAAATGCCACTCTTATAGGTAGTTCTCAGCCAAGAAGACATTTCTAAAAGTCAAGAAAATCTACACAATCCATCCCATAGGAATAACACATAAAAAAGGCATATTTTAACAGATGCCTTTTCAGAAAAATTTATTTCCTATAATGTCATGAATCTGCAGAGAGGCATCACTCTGAAGCTGAAATAGCTTCAGAAATACATGCTTTAAAGGATACAATTTGAACAGTTTCAAATAGAAAATGTGAGAATGCAATACTAGTGTTATTTGACTATATCGGTAAGATACTTCAAGTTTATAGAGTAAAAATCTCACTCAGGTGAGTTGGAAAAAACATCCAGTGACTTATAAAGAGGATTCACAAGTGATTCATGAAGCCAAGAGCAAGACAAGAAGAGCCTTATCTCAAGAGCCACTAGAGCTTCAGGGCATCTGTCTCATTATTTCCTTTCTATTTTCATAGACAGCTGTTTCTTTTTCTCCATCATGAAATAATAGCTGTCTATCATTTCAGAATTTCCTCACACAGAGAGGCCGATCCTTTCTCTGTCCTAATTACAAATTATTAGAAGAGAGGATATGATCAGCCCTACTTCAGTCAAGTACCCATTCAATTAGATTAGGAACAGTAGAGTACAAACATAACTGCCAGATGCTCATCCATGCATTGTGTCTGGATCAGTCACAGAGAAAGGTGTTCAACAAACGGCACACTTACAAAAAGAACATGGAAGGCTGGTGAGGAATTAAGTAGGAAATAAACTTGCAATGAAAACAGAAGTCTAAAAGCAGATTATACAGAAGAAGGATTAAGACAGTAGAAAAACTCAACCCATAACAGAAAGAATATATGATCCTGGCTGTTCTTGGCTGAGGGATTTGTCTGTAATCAAATGAGAAACGTTTGACAGTAAAACTTACAACTACATTGTAATTTTGTCTATGTATTATTTTCAGAAAGATACATATGCACATATATATAAGCTTTATATTGTGTATGTGTTTGTTATATGTATAGTGTATGCCTGTTTACATATCTATCATTGCTATATTTATACATATGAAAATATAGACATATGTAAATTAAATTATCTCCTCCCGGACTAATTTCATTGTTATGTTAAAAAACTAAGTTTACTGCAGCTGCTTAGATAAATATTTAAATCTAGTGGAACTAATCAATTTAAGAAATCAAAATCTTGGTGCCCGGAGTTTGGGGCAGACAAGATAAGCAACACTATCAGCAAATAGGGCCTAACGGTTCCTATTTCATTACAAAGTGAGTAACGCACTTGATTTATAGTTCCTTTATCGAGTAGCTCCTAGTTCCTATGAGGAGCATTTCTACAAATATAAAGATTTTGGGTAGAGTGAACATTCTCTGAATTCCTATTCCTTGAGAGCCAGAAAAGTACACCAGATTTCTTAGTAATTGATGTTGTCACATAAGATTTTCCCCTAGTTTTCCTCATTTTATTAAATTTTTTAAACCTATTGTCTGTCTTCAATGAGTACAAAATAGAGACAGAAAAAAGAAAAAAATTAGCTTTATTATTTGATTAGACAATAGTCTGGTAAGATGCTTGGTATGTTTTAAATATTCCTTCCAAAATTCATGTTAAAACTTACTTTTCAATTCTGAGTTTTAAAAAGTGGGACGAATAACAGGTGATTAGGTCATGAAGACTCCGCCCTTCTGAATAGATTAACGATGTTATTTCTGTAACATCGTTACCGAAAGGGTATTTTGTCAAGAGAGTATGTTGCTGCAAAAGTGAGTCTGGCCCTGTCTTGTTCTCTCCCTCTCTCCTCCTTTTGTTCTTTCACCCTCTGCCATGGAATAGCACAGCACGAAGGCTCATGCCAGATGCCAGTGCCATGCACTTGGACTTCTCAGCTCCAGAACTGTGAGCAATATCAACTTCTTTTCTTTATAAATTATCCAGTCTGTGATATGTCTAGTGCTTAATCAATGATATCCTCAACTTAAGATTTCCTAAAATACAGCTTAGAATGTACCGATTGGAATAAATGATCTGGGAAATACTATTTTATTTTTAGCATGTTTAAATACTACTCTATTACTCTTAGAAAATATAAATATGTGTTAAATTTTGTTTAAAAATGGACAACTGTGATTATATATAATGAATTTTTACTTTATAATATAGATAATATTGAGGTAAGTTTTATAGTGATGATGGTACAACGTATGAAGCTTACCTATCTTCAAGTATTGTCTGTGGATACAGCACTGTTCCCTGTAGCTTATGTATTTCCAAAGAGTGAACTGGGCACCAAAATAAGAGCAATTAACACTTGAGAATTAAAAGGACTCACATTTGATTAAAAAATAAATTATCTGTCATTTTTGAATTGAATCTGCATATTAATAGCTTTCATTATTATCACCATTCAGGCTTTCTGTACTATTCATTTCCAACTGCTTACATTCTTTTTATGATCTAAAAAATGCAAAACTACTTTTGAGATTCTGTATGTGTCTGATTGCTTTGAAAACTATGAGAGATTCTTTAAAATGTAAAGCATGAATCGTTAAAGGGATTATTTTGCATCTTGTGTATTCAAAACGTTTGGAATTCATTTCCAAATGTTGAAAAGCACACTCATATCTCATGGGCTTTTACTCTCTAAACTCACATTCTCGATGAATGATTTCTCACTCACAATACTGTACCTGAGTATGAGGCATACAAGATAGGAGATGAGGCCAATTCCCCTTGAGCATAACTTTAAATCACATTGAAGAAGCAGCCAATATTTATGTTTAAAAAACAAAGTCAGAAGCTTGGCTTATCTACTTTAATAGAAGAAACATTAATTTAGCACCTCTTCTTGTTTCAAGTTTTACCTGAATTTTCTCTGTATTGCTGTAAATCTTGAAACTACAAACTAATATACAATAACTTCTAAAATTAATACTTGTCCATTGGATGATGAGTTTGTAGAAGCCAGAATTATTTGCTGTGTATTACTATATTATAAGGACCAAACAGGTTGTTAAGGCACGTACTCTGAATCCAACATTTTTGTTGTTATTGAGTGAAGGAAGCAGGCATTGAGAAATAATGTCTTATTTGAGTCATAGTGTCAGAGGCATGTGAACTAGAACAACTCCATCTTGAATAGGAGCTGGGTAAAATGAGGCTGAAACCTACCAGGCTGCCTTCCCAGATGGTTAAGGCATTCTAAGTCACAGGCAGAGATAGGAGGTCAGCACAAGATAGAGGTCATGAAGACCTTGCTGATACAACAGCTTGCAGTAAAGAAGCTGGCCAAAACCCAACAAAACCAAGATGGGTACGAGAGTGACCTCTGATTGTCCTCACTGCTACACTCCCACCAGCACTGTTGAAACCGGAAAAGCTCCCTTGTCTCTTTCACAGGGTGTGCAATAGGGGCTGTGACTGGCTTCTTCAGTGTCTTACTGCTCAAACCTCTAGGGGAGCATACAGACAAGCAGGCCGTGGGACTCTGACCCCATGGCAGTGTCTAGAGATGAAAGTTTACAGCTGAACCCCCAGTGGGCATGTATTACAGGGTCCTTTTTAGTTTAGCTGTCCATGGGCAGCTTGTGTTAATTAGCTCAAATAGACCGTTTACCACAAGGACAGAGGGCTTTCTGTATCCCAGGTTCTTGCCTTGGTATAGGGAAGAATCAGCTAACACTTGGGTTTGGAGAACAAGTACAAGGTTTTACTGAGTGGAGGGAGCTCTCAGTACATGGGGGAAGCCAGAAGGCCGATGGAGTGGGAAGGTTTTTCCCAGGAGACAGGCTGCTCAGTGGCCAGGGCTCTCCTCCCACTGCCCCAGCCAGACTCCACATGGTTTTGCTGGTTGGTGGCCTTCTGGTGTGCCAGTGCCTGTGGGTGCATTCCTCTCAACACCCAGCCACCTGTGTTTTCCTCTGCTGACGGGCTCCTCTGGGAGTCAAGCGGCATGTGTCTCTGCCTGTTATGGTCTTGGGGGATTTTACAGGCACAGGATGAGAGTGTGGCCTTGGGATATGCAACATTTGGGGAGGAAAACAAAAATGCCTGTTCTCACCTAGGTCTGTGTGCACAGCCCCAGGGGTGGAGCCCTAGCCAGGGACCACACCCTCCTCTACCCAGCACTTCCTTTACCCTTCCATATAATTTAAAGTGACCACACCCTTCCCAGCACTTCCCTTCTGTATCATTTCTCGGCTCTGAAAAGCTACATCTAAGTACCATTGGAATATGGATGATGACTGGTCTGAGCTGCTTCCTGCTCACGGGAGCAGGAGAGGGACGTCGTTTTGGGGAAAACAGTAGTTAGATTCCCCCATCCCAGAAGTCTATCTAAGGGTTCCTAGCAAAAGGTAGCCATCCCCTGAGGCTCTGGTTGCCTGGCCATTTGGAGTTTGATGGCTTCTAGGCACAAGAGAAGAAAGCAAATTTTATAAATTTAAGTATGCATGGGTTAAACCTGTGCACTACACAAGGAAAGAATTTAGTATTAAAGATTACAGAGACAGGAATTAAAATATTCCGACAACAACATTGTACCCTGAGCTGTTTTACCCTAGTAAAAGAAGTTAAACCTTGCATGGGAGAGGATAAACTTTTAGAAGAGAGAGAACCGTTCTTGCCATATCTTTGGCAGTTAACAGGTGCACCCTGGGAATTCTGGGGTTTGTGGGCATGCACAGTGACGAAGAAAGCTTTTGCCTCTTTCCTGTATTTCCTCTCTCTTTCTTGGGCCTCCCTGTCTCTATTAAAGACCGAGGTAGCCACTTTCAGGAGCCCTCTAATGTACTATCTGGTCCCAGGGCTTGTTTCTGCAACTTCCTACTGATATGAGGAGCTGCATGAGCAATAAATTTATCTTTTAGGATTAGCTGTTCCTCAATTGAATCTGGAGATAAAGAAGTGTGCTTTACCAAGGCCTCTCTCAGCCTTTCTGGGAAGGCAGTGGGACTTTCACCGAATCCCTAGTCGATCGTGAACAACTTAGTATTGAGAGGCTTGGTCTTAGTTCTACGTAAGCCCTTCATTCTGCACTGAAGGCTGAAAATGTCTCCTTTTCTAGTCTTCCATCTCATCATTGGGATCGCACTTAGGGTCATTCACTGGTACTGCTTCTCTTTCAGTTGGAAAATATTCACCCGCTTCCCTGATGCTGTATGTGATACAAAGCTCATCCTCAAATGTCTCTGCTGCTTGCAGAGTGGGCTGTTTCTCAGTGTCCATCAGGGTCTGATTCAAAAGTAACATAACGTCTCTCCAGGAGGGTTGAAATATTTGTGTGAAATTCTGGAAAGCCGCTATATATCTATCAGGGTCATCTGAAAACTTGCCGAGATCCCCTTTAATTTGCTTAAAGTACCATAGTGAGAAGGGGATCTGGACTTCACTGGGTCTAAATTCGCTGGGCATGGAGGGGCAAGAGTGAGACTGGGGCTGATTTAGGGTGAGGATTTCTAGGAGGGAGGCAAGTGAGAGGATGAAGCTGGATAGGAAGGTTGGGGTGGACCTGGAGGAACAGAGCTTGAAGGAACTGGCTCCTCTGCTGGGAGTGCTTCTGGGACTCATATCTTTAATTGCCTGGGCTTGCAGCCTTCCCTAAGATGGCAAACAGGAGGGCTGAATCAATCCTACATTATCGGCAAAGGTCTGGATTGCTTGCAAGGAAAGAAAGCCTGTAAATATGGGGCCTCAGACCGTGTGTCCTCACGTCTACAAAAAACTTCAAATTGCTGGATGGTATCGAAATGAATGATCCCTTCCTGAGGCCAAGCCAGCCCTTCCTGCAGGTCCTAATTTGGCCAGACCTTTGTGCAAAGGACCATGAGACATTTTTCCTCCAGATTCTGAGGGTGAAAACAGTCCCAATAATTCAGGTTATACTCCTGAGGAGTATAAGCTGGGGATGGTGAAGAGAACTGGTTGCCCATTCTGAAAGACAGGAAATACAGGCATCTCTCATTTTTCCTTCCTTCTTTCAGCAAAAAACTCAGGGTGTGATGGAAAGCAAAAGTAAGCATCTGCCCTTCACTTCCCACCTCTTATATCTGAGCCCCGGTGACCCTGGCAGGTGCCAGCCATAGGTACCAATGTGGAATGTACTCACATGCAGGGAAAACCTGGAGAATAGGAATTAACCACCCTCACCAGTGCCTCCCTTTCTCCCTGCCGTCAGAAAATTTTGAGTTCCCTGGGCCTGTTTATGCCATGAAGCATTGGCTTCCTTCTGCGGATTGAGGGGTTTAGTCGGCAGGAATTGATCCTGCCCATTTACGTTGTGCCTGTTGCCTGGCTTTGGATCTTTGAGACCTGGTTTTTCTTTCTATGGCCTCAACCTGAAGCTTGGAATTGAGTTTGGGACTGAAAAGGCATTTCAGAGGCTGTATCCATTTAGTGTCTCAAATAAGCCGTGCAGTTATCAACCAGCAGGGGTCGCTCCTCTGTTAACATCCCTATTAGAAACAAAGTAGGGGCGTGGGAGGGTCTCTCACTTGGAAAAAAGAGAAATACACTTAAAGGGGCAAAAGGAGGAATACTGGGGGAAGAACGCCTTGCTTAGTGCAAGTGGGCCCCTCTAACCTTATAACTTTCCCACCCTTCCCCCAGTTCAGACTAGGTTGTATTCCTTGGCCAGGAGAGGAAAGTTTCCATTGGCGTGTGGGGCGAGAAGCACCCTGCAGGGTTCTGGCTACTGCCTCAGCTCTTTCCTGCCCCCCTCCCGGCCTCGTGGCTGTTGGGCTCGGCCTTTGCCCAAGCTGGGAGGAAAAAGGGTAAGGAGAGGTGACCTAAGTCATGTGTGCCTGATGCTGTGAAGGTGGAGGCATACGTGGGACCTCTAGGAAAAACTGGTCTGATTTCCTCCTTTGGTTGCTGAACCAAACGCTCATTTTACTTAGTAACGTTGATGCAGCCTGCAGCAAAACTCTTAACGTTATAAAGGTAGGGATAAGAGGCATTTCAAACTGTGTGAGAAAGAGAAAAGAGATGAAAGGAAAATGGAGCCTCTAACCCAGAGGAAAGAGAGAGAGACGTGGCAGGGTTTTGGCAGAAAGGCAGCCCTGACAGTTTTGCATTTGCTCACACACAACTTCCAAGATCCTGGATGAGCCCCCAGTTGAAACAGGGAAAGTTCCCTTGTCCCCTTCACAGGGTGTGTGATGAGGGAGTGACTGACTTCTTCAGTTCCCTGCTGCTCAAACCTCTAGGAGAGCATACTGACAAGTAGACTTCTACCCCATGGCAGAGTCTATGGGTGAATGTTTACACCTGAAATTCCAGTGGACATGTGTTACAGGGTGCTCTTTTAGTTTACCTGTCCATAGGTGGCTTGTGTTAGCTAGCTGAATTAAACCCTCTACCTTGCCACAAAGACAGAAGGCTTTTTGTGTCCAGGTTCTTGCCTTGGTGTACTGGAAGAATTGGGTAACCTGAGCTTAGAGAACCAGTGCAAGGTTTTATTCAGTGGAAGGTTTTATTGAGTGGCTTTTAGCAGATGGGGGAAGCCAGAAGGGGAATGAAGTGGGAAGGTTTTCGCCTGGAATCGGGCCATTCAGGAGCCCAGGCTCTCTTCCAACTGCCCCAGCCAAACTACATGTAGTTCTAATGGTGGGTGGCCTGTTGGCATGCCAATGCCGGTCAGTGTACTCTGCTTGATGTCCAGCTACCTGTGTGTTCCCCTGCTGATGAGCTCCTCTTGAAGTTCAGCTGCCTGTGTGTCTGCCTGCTAGGGTCTCAGGGGGTTCTATAGGTACAGGATGGGGGTATGGCAGGCCAGTGGGTTTCTTGGGAAATACAACATTTGGGCAGGAAAACAAAAATGCCTGTCCTCAGCTAGGTCCATGGGCATGGGTCTAGGGGTGAAGCCCTAGCCCAGGATCATGCCCTCCTCTACCTAGCACTTTCCTTACCCCCTTCTATATCATTTAAAGGGATCACACCCTTCCCAGCACTTCACTTCCTTATCACCATGACAGTTTACAAACGCAGTGGAAACATCAGGAAGTAACCCTAGGCAGTCTAAAAAGGGGAGGCATAAATAATCCATCCCTTGTTTAGCATATTATCAAGAAATAACTGTAAAGGTAGGCAACTAGCAACCCTCAGGGCTGCTCTGCTTTTAAAGTACCATTCTTTTATTCCTTTTCCTTTTTAATAAACTGGCTTTCACCTTACTCTAAAGACTTGCCCTGAATTATTTCTTGTGCGAGATCCAAGAACCCTTTCTGGGTGTCTGGATCAGGACCCTTTTCCTGTAACAATAGAATTAATGGTTAAATGGAATGTACGTAATGAGATTGAGAACCTAAATTCATATTATTCTGTTTGAGGTTAGTTTGGGAAATTTCTCAACTCAGTAAGTATTTAAATCAGTTCGATCACTTCTTTCTATAAATAAACTTTATTTGGAAATATTAGTTTTGAATTGAAATGCCAATGCAGAGTATCTGAATATCAGTACTCATTCAATCTTTCTAACTCTTCTTAAAATTCCAGCGAAAAAACAGAAAACAACAGACAAACATGATATAAAGCAAAGACTGATGTAAGCTCAACGTAAGAAGAAATTTCTCATTTCTGCAAGCCCTGCATAGTTGGATGAAAAATCCTAGTCAATGGCAAGACGCCTGTTGGTCGAATGTTAGAAAGACTTTTCATTCGTTCTCTCCAGTGGTGTAAATTTGGAAGAATAAACAGCATGGTATTAGCCAGCTATAGGGATACATTGGATTGGAGGAAGGACGGCCTTACAAGAATGATATTTTCATGCTGGTATGAAATTCTATCAAGTTAACTCATGCTTGGGCACAAACAGGAAGAATCACAGGAGAGTGAAATCTGAACACTATTATTTTTGCTGTTGATGTTTTTCATTAACTCTCTTTCCATACAAAAAAGAATTTGATTGGTACACAAGGGTACAGAGAAGAGAATATTGTACACTCCACACATGGAAAGTAGTTTGCAGAGTTTAATTTTCGGTATATATGTGCTTTTTAGAGGATGAATAATGAGTAAGAAAATAAAGTTGGACTCCTGGAAATATACTACAATCTGATAAAGAGAAACTCTATCTTGAAAGTGAAAGAAAAAAATGTACCTTTTAAAAATGATTTATTATAGTAATATTTTAGAAATCTATTTGGTATTTTAATAAGATTCAAGAAGGATCAATGAATAGTAGCACAAAGCCATAAGGAAGAACATCTTTGCTGTTTTATGAAAAAGATCACAGATACTAAGTACAGAAACTAGCTGAAAGAAAGAGGTTTGGATTTACAGTGGAATGCAGAAATTGAAGTGTCTGAGGAGAAGCTATACAAAAGTAAACAAAATTATTCCCAAGGAAGGGAAATAAAACCTCAGCAGTAGGGGTTTGGGACCTTGTTATTAGGTTTGTTCCATAAATACAATTCAGTCAATCAGTCTCTAACTCCAGAGATCAAATTCTTGGTTGATAATTAGATGAGCTCCCCTAAGCCTATGATTTTATCTTCCTTGTGTCCCATGCTCTCTGTAGTTCAATCAGTTAAGGTTGAAGTGAATATGATCCTGCGAATTACAAAAAAAAAAAAAAAAAATGTAGGCAGTGACAAATAATCTTAAAAGATGTTGACTGAAATGAAAGAGCAGTTGTTCTAGTTTGTCCCAATTCATTTGCGATGGGACACACTGGAGACAGCAGAGAGCAGAATTTGCCTTGCAGTCAAAACAGTGATGCGGAGGAGTGATATACCATGATGCATAGAAATCATTTTCAAAAAATATTAGAAAGATAAGAAACAGGAAAAAATGGTGATAGATGTCTATCCAAAGAAACTTACGTATTCCTGAGGAAGAAAGAACATTTAGAAGAGAAGCAATAATAATCCTTCCTTTGAAGAGGCTTCTGCTAAGTTTAAATAAAAATAATAAAAACAATTCAATAAACAGATTATAGGGAAAATTAATGAAATCACATTCAAACCTAGAAGAAACTGAGTAATATTTTTAAAATTTTAAGGATAAGGAATAAAATAATGCCTATGCAATTTAGACAGAAAGAGGAGGTGATCTGGAAAGAAATAAAAAAGTTACTGTATACTGATTTCTCCAACTTAATTCTAATTGCTGGAACTCAATAGAGAAAAACGTATTCGAGTTTTAAAAGACAAAGTTTGTGATGCTATATTTATTCCTAGAAACTAATCTTGTTTGCCGAGTTTACATTGTGCGAACATATAAATCAGAAAATGCACACTGCAAAAACAATGACAATAAAGCAATAAACAAAAAAAGTGACAGATGTAAAACCAAAACATCAGCTATGACAATGAATATAAATGGTTTAGCTCCTCTGCTAAACAACGAAGATTCCCACATTGTATTGCAATTCTGAACAGACAAACACAACTTATTCCCAGTACCCCTAAAACAAAATAGCCTGAAGTATCGGTGTGGTTAATCAATAAAAGCTGAGCTGCAAGTTGCCTGGTTCATCACCTTTTATGTCCAGATAATTTTCACCAGCAAATAACACTGTGGAAAAACTGTTTGCCCTGTTACACACAGTAAAATCACTTCTTCTTCTTCCTTTTTTTTTTTTTGATAAAATAACTTCTTTGGAACAATTTTTATCTTCCTTCTCACCACTTCTCTCAAAGTCTTATTAGGGTGCCGTACCTCTGATGACATGGTATTTTTTGCTGCATTTATGATAACTCTTTGTACAAAGCATTTAATCTGCTTTTGTAGGGACCACATGCTTTATGTGGTGCCTCTTCTGTTATCCCATGGTTACAGCGGTGGCTTCATGGGCAGCTATGTTTATGCAGTAGGACCAGTCTCCTGACCATGACTGAAAACACTTTCTGAAAACATCGTTTGCTGGCAAGAGAGTTCTAAGTGCTTTCCTAAGGAATTTTGAACTGCAGAAGGCTTGGAAGCTATTTTTCTCTCACGAATGAACCAAGGAGGAAGGGATAGAAAATCTGGAGGGAGTCAACGTGCAAAGAGAAACCCAGATGAGGGGTCAGGGGAAAGCTATGATGATGTTTTGTCATCTGATTGTCCTCTCTCTGGCTTGGCTCGAATTGCTTTTGGGTTCTGTGAGGCCTGCTTTACTTTATAGCACAGTTCCATTTTATTGAGTTGTTCAAAGTGATTTTTTCTTTCCTAAGTAATCATATGTCATGTAAATAAAATCCTGATAATTTTAATAATTTACATATATTTTTATATTTACTGCCCTTTAAATCAGTTTTGTAGAGCAAGTTGTTTACCCTGGGTCTGGTACTCACGGGCATAAAGATGGCAACAATAGAAACTGGGACCACTGGGTTGGGGGAGGAAGAAGGTTAAAGGTTAAAATCTGACTACTGGGTACTGAGCTCAGTTTCTGGACAACAGGATCAACTCTACCCCAAGTCTCAGCATCACACACTGTACGCAGGAAGCAAACCTGCACTGTACCCCTTGAATCTAAAATACAAGTTGAACTTTTTTTTTTTTTTAAAAAAGAAAGAGACTTCTCTCCCAACCTTTTCTTAGAGCATTTGCTTTAGAAAATTTGTAAGTTCTTCATCTGTCTCTTTGAAGTGTAAACTTTAAAGAATCTAAATAAGTCCCTTTCAAGTGGTATTTTAAGAGTTTTTATATTCAATTTTTATCGGTACACAGTAGGTGTATATATTTGGGGTACATTAGATATTCTGATGCAGACATATAATGTGTGATCTGCACATCAGGGTAATTGGGATATCCGTCACTCCAAGCATACATATCATTTCTTTGTGTTACAAATGTTATAACTATACTCTTTTAGTTATTTTTAAAATGTACAAAAAAAATTACTGACTGTAGTCACCCTGTTGTACTATCAAATACTAGGTCTTATACCTATTAACAGTCCCATCCCCCTGCTCCCCAGCTACCCTTCCAAGCCTCTGGTAACCATATTCTACTGTCTATCTCCATGAGTTCAACTGTTTTAATTTATACATCCCACAAATGAGTGAGAACATAGAACATGGAAAGTTTGTCTTTCTGTACCTTGCCAGCTTTATTATTATTATTGTTTTTATTATCATTTTGAGAGATAAAGTCTACTTCTATTGCCTAGGCTGGAGTATAGTGGCATACTCATGATTCACTGCAACCTCAAACTCCGGGGCACAAGTGATCCTCCCACCTGAGTCTCCTTAGTAGCTGGGACTACCAGTATGATCCACCATGCTTAATTGTGTGTGTGTGTGTGTGTGTGTGTATAGAGACAGAGTTTTGACGTTTTGCCCAGGCTGGTCTCAAAACTCCTGTCTATGGTTGATCCTGTGCCTCAGCTTCACACGGTGCTGGGATTGCAGCCATGAGCCACTGTGCCTGGCCCATGCCAGCTTTAACACCCAGAAATCTCTTTCTGAAGGACCTGAGAGCCATTTCTTTGAAATGTTAACAAACATCAAGTAAGATAGTGCCCCTATATCCCAGTTTCTGTGCGAGAGTAGGAGCCCACCTTTGGGGGATGACTTGCTTCCAGTTATAAAACTACCTATGTCATAAAGACTGGAGAAGTTTATTTTTCCTTTGTATAAAACCATTCAACTAATGCAGACAATCACTCTCAATTTCCAGGTAAATTTAAGATACACTACGTGTAATAAACGGTTCTACCCAGTCCTGTTACTTGAAGACTAGTTATGGTGTATCTTAAGCACATGTATGTAATGGGTTTTATCTGCTCGGCTATATAAAATAGTTAGATTTCTTTCTGTCTTTACAGTCTCATCAAATTGCCTGTGCTGTGCATCCCATTCTGGTTTAACTCTTATGCAAGAATAAATCTGTTTTTGTTCTCTAAAAAAATTAAATTAAATTGAAAAAATTATTCACCATAACTTTAGAGGAAATCTAGAACAACTGTCATAACTTCTTAGGTATTATTCTTAGGTAATAACAGGCCATATGGCTACTTTAAATTAGCAAAATTCAGTTTTAATTATGTAATTAAAATATCCAGCCCCGTATAAGAATCAAATATTCAAAGCTTCTATTAATGTGAAGTTTCTCTCTTCCCACAGCTAACTCTTATTCCAGGAAGAAATCAACAGTTGCAGAGAGAGATACAATCAACTTTTCCAGTCTTTCTTAGCCTGCAAGCTGTTTCTTCCTCCTTTTTGTTAACCATAATTCTGACCATTCTCAGATGGGGGGAGAAGAATTGTGACCAGAGACATTAACTTTACGGTTTTAGTAGAACTATAATACTAACAGGAATAGGCAGACACTGAAAATTGTTTGTACCATAAACACATTTTTGGATTATTTTAAGATTTGCCTCTCTTTGAATGTTTCATCAATAGTTCCCAAGATGGAGTCACTTTCTCCTTTATCTTCCTGTAGATACATTCTTCTGAGCTAGCTCTATCTCTCCAGGCTGTACTCTTGAACATGAGCTAAGTTGATTCCAAGGCAGCCCTATTTTGCCTGCCATCCACATTTCGTTCTTTTGCCTGAGAAAATGTGTATACTGATTCCAGTGAAGTCCTCTGCCCATAGTTTTACTTTCAACTCAGATAATCAGCCAAAATCTACTCCTCTAAACTTTCTAGGCTGGTCTATCATGTTTCTCCAAATTCTAGACACCTGTTAGCCTATGTCTCACCCAACCGTCTTTCCTTGGTTTGGAATTAAGAGAAAGCATATAGTCCTAGAACCCTTCTTTGTGCGTAGGGGTCAGAGGACATACAACACAGCTAATGCCATAAAAATCCTCCTTCAAAATTTTCCTCAAATTCCCTGTGCTTCAAGGAGGGTTAATAATTTAATAATCACAAATAGATTTTTCCCTTCCCATATTTTTTTTTGGAAATTCCAGTGTTGAAGGATATTTCACCTAACTTTAGAATATAGGTTTGATAATACAGAATTGATCTGAAAGTTCTGTTTTCACAACAAATATAACTGTAACTAATATTTATCTACAATGTATAAGAGCAGGACCCAAGTATTTGAATTAACTTGCATGTTTTCAGCACCTATAGCATATCTTGCATATATTAAAGTTAAATAAAAATAATTTTTGAAATAAAGCTGAAAGTGAGATAAAATCCTAATTTAAAAAGTTATTCTGATGACAGGAAAACGATTGACTTTGACAATGTAAATTTGACAGAATGAAATTCATTCGTGCTTAGGGATAAGAGTTTAAGGAACAGATTTTGATTTCAAAATAGACCCCCAAATGACCACCGTAAAAAGGTTTCTCAATTTTGAATCATCTTTGAGACAAACTGCTCTACAGTGGATTTTCTGTGAAATTTGAAGAATCAGCTAAATATTGTCAAGAGATATTTACTCAGAATAAGTGATTTTAATTTTGCTGATTTATTTAAAATGATGCTGATATCAAGATTTTAACTTTGGGATGCATAATAAGAGAGGATATTTCTTAAAAAGAAAGAAAAAGTAACTGCGAGACAATAGAACCATCACTAACAAACAAAGGCTTCTGCTTTTCTTTTTTTGGTAAAATTGAAAACTCTAAAGTCACACATTCATAACATACTCATCTATTAGTTTGGAGCCCAAGATATTCAATACTCTAACTTGTCTTCTACTTGTAATTTCATTATTTCTTCTTCTTTTTCCTTGAGAGAATGTAGATTTCCGTACAAGAAGAAAATTGGCCACCACCCGGTCAGGGGATCTTTGAATCAAGGTATTACCTTATTTCTCTTCGTTAGGTTTTTCAGATAAATTTTTAAAGTTCTAAATGGTTCCTATTAGAATTGTCGTTTCAGAAGCACTCTCCTCAGCACCTCTTTCTTGACTTGTGTTTTGAGTGCTATATTGCTCTGATGCTCCAGGCAAATAAAAAGCACCTGACTGACAGATCGAATTGCTTATTGTCTTTTTTCTCGCTCTGAACTTAATGTCAACTGTGGAACGCAATTTAAGAACAGATGCAAGAACAATTCTTCATAAACATTTTGCATTTTACTTCTTGCCAGTTCAGAGACAGTCTACTCCATTCCCAGCTATACTCATAAATAGATCAGCCAAGTAGTATAGGATCAAATGTCAAACAAACAAAACATAGTGTTACAAAATATGGTATAAAATAAGTAGGAGTTTGGGAAAAAAAGTTTTATATTTATATTTTGCTCAAATGCTGCATAGTATTATAAAAACTTCATGCAGTTATTTCTTTGAATCTTTATAATAACACTGTGAGTTAGGTATCTTGCGTGTGTGTGTGTGTGTGTGTGTGTGTGTCTGCACACGCGCATTTAATGAACGAGTAAACTGTGCTTCGTGAGTTACAATTGCTGAATAAAGATTTTCCAGCTATTAAGTATATCTTTGTAATTGCAAAGTGCATGAGTTTGCCTCTTCAATAAGTAAAGTAAATGAACTTATTTTAGGCTATATTTTTTCTGAACAGACCAACTTCGTAAGAAGGTTTTGTTGATACATTTTATTTTTGTTTGACATCTAGTAGAGCCTGAAAGAAAATATTAAATGTATAAGACAATTCAGTATTTTTAAATTTTTACTTAGATATGACATGAATTAAAATCAAATAAAGAAAATGGATGCTATTTAAATGAGAAATACAAAATTTTATGTCTGAGAAATAATAGTAAGATTTCAAACTTTTTAATGCAGTTAATAGTTTGATTGCTTATTTTCCATTAAAAATGACCAAAAATACATGTAATTATTATTAGTTTAGCAATATTTTTCAAATCACTCTCACCTTATCTCATTAGAAGAATGAACTCTATTAACCAAGCTCTATGAAATGAACTTTATTTCTATAACAGTAGATATTTTATTAATCTACTGCTATTGAAATCTCACAGTTGCTAGTCTTTAAAAGTACCAAGTTTTAAATGGACACAACTATGATAAACAAGTTATTTATTTTTGCATACATTTTTGAACATTCGTTAATTTAATATATATTTAATGTAATGAAGAAATCAACTGCTCAGTCAGTTTCCAAGGTTATTACTGAAAAATGGTTATTACACATTTATATCAGATTTATTCTTTCCTTCACTAATTTTCTCAAATATAGATATTGAATAGTTTTATTTGCAGAATTCTGTGCCGTGTGCTAGAGTATAATGGAACATGAGAAAAAGTAACGAAACCAATGCCCTCATTTGATTTATATTCTAGTTGGAGTAGGCAAATTGAAGAATCACACTATATGGATACAAAATATACACTTTGAAAATATGTCAAAGAGGAACCTAATCAAGATTTTAGAAAACTTTCTTCTTGAGTAACGGGGATTAAATTGTAGTATAAAAGAACAGTTTATAGGTTACTACTCATTAAGGAAAAGGATGTAGAAAAATATAATTCCAGAATGAGTATATAAAAGGAGAGACTGTAGTAAGTTACAGGAAGAAACAGGAAGTCAGGGTAGGTAGTGAAATACACGGAAAAGTGGGACAGCTACAGTATGAAGCTGGAGAGAAGACATTTTGTAGAACAGGAGGCCTGGAGGCTTATGTGAAGGGTTTAATTCTATAAGGAAGAGGAAGTTCTTTAAAAAAATGTGGCATAATTAGAGTAAAATATTGAAAAGATTCAGCTGGTTACAGTTTAAAAAATGCTTTATAAAGGAGCTATGTCTGACAGAGGGAAGCAATTAACAGGCTATTGTTACAGACAAGACCAAATACGAAGGTGGTGTTGGCAAAGCTAGTGGAGCACAGATGGAGTGATGTGGACAGATTTAAGAAACATTCAGGATGTAAGAGGACTTGGTAATAGGTTTTATATTTACTTCAGAAAAACATTTCACAAAAAATATAAGGAAGAAAATGATACATTTTTTGCACTTAAAATAATGGATGAAATTTAGATTATAAGGCGTTAACTTAAAAATCAATGTATCTGTACAAAAGACTGACAAGTGCATGAAAAAGTGCTCACTAGCATTAGTCCTTTACATCTTCTGATTCAGAGATACTTGAATTATAAATAAAGTAGTATTCTATTTTCAGTATGGTACAGGAGTAGGAAATATCCTTGTGGTAAATGCCTCCCTTAAGACTGAGAAAAAGAGAAAACATTTGAAGAAGTACTTGAGAATATGGGGTAAGTTCTTAATCATGAAATATGGTTCCAGATTTTACAGTGAAAGACATTTTACAGGATAAATGAAGAAAAGCATTCAGAAAGTAGAAAATAGTACTGAAATGAGACTTCATAATATATCAATTATACCAATGGTACCCATATCAGGTATTAACAAGGAAACCAATAATATGATTTAAGTCCCAATAATCATTGGATAAGGATGTGAATGTCTGTGAGCCTAACACTATCCAGGGTACAGCTCTATCTTATAGGAAAGACCCAAATGCTTTTGCTTAAGATCAGATGATCTATTATTCTGCATTTAATTGGTGTTGGAAGGTGAAGCAAGTTCAGCAGTAGCTCGAACCTCAGAGCAAGGAAGTTGGACCCACACGGACTTCACAGTAGAAGGTTTTCAGCGATCTGAAGCACTCCTGTGTTCTATATTACATTAGCATGACCATCGTTAGTATAGTTTATCCACTGGATGAAATAGCCCTGGGAGGGACACCATTTTTTTCCTCACCTCTGATTCCCAATCTAGAGAATGTATGGAGAAGGTTCTCTCAAATAATTGGTTTATAAATTATATCCTTATGTTTCTCAAGCAATAATCCTATTTGGGAGTATAAACCCAAATATTCCTCTTGAGGTGATTTCAAGCAAAGATTGAGTTTTCGTTTTTTTGTGGCATTGCTTATGGACCACAAGATCGTGGCTTTTTGTTTCTTCTATAACTCACTATCTCAATTAAACTGTCTAATGTAATGCTACATTTATTACAGCAGTGAGAAACTAAATTTCTGAAATTACTCTTTTTTTTTAATTGTACTTTAGATTCTGGGGTACATGTGCAGGTCATACGGGGTTGTTGCATAGTTGCATACATAACCAGGTGGTTTGCTGCCTCTATTCCCCCTTCATCTATATCTGGCATTTCTCCCCATGTTATCCCTCCCCACCCTCCTCACACCCAGCTGTCCCTCCCGTAGTCCGCCCTCAACATCCCCCAGTATGTTATGCTCCTCTCCCTGAGTCCATGTGTTCTCATAGTTCAACACCCAACTATGAGTGAGAACTTGCCGTGTTTGGTTTTCTGTTCTTGTGTCAGTTTGCTTAGAATGATGGTTTCTAGATTCATCCAAGTCCCTATAAAGGACAGGAACTCATCGTTTTTTATGGCTGCATAGTATTCCATGGTGTATATGTGCCACATTTTCTTTGTCCAGTCTATCACTGATGGGCATTTGGATTGGTTCTAGGTCTCTGCTCTTGTATACAGGGCCACAATGAACATACGTGTGCATGTGTCTTTATAATAGAACTATTTGTAATCCTTTGGATATATATCCAGTAATGGGATTGCTGGGTCAAATGGAATTTCTATTTCTAGATCCTTGAGGAATCACCACACTGTCTTTCACAATGGTTAAACTAATTTACACTCCCACCAACAGTGTAAGACTGTTCCTATTTCTCCACATCCTCTCCAGCATCTGTCATCTCCAGATTTCATCCTTCTAACTGACAGGAGATGATACCTCAATGTGGTTTTGATTTGCATTTCTCTAATGATCAGTGATGATGAGCATTTTTTCATATGTTTGTTGGCCTCATATATGTCTTCTTTTGAGAAGTGTCTGTTCATACCCTTTGCCCACTTTTAAATGGGTTTGCTTGTTTCTTTCTTGTAAATATGTTTTAGTTATTTGTAGATTCTGGATGTTAGCCCTTTGTCAGATGAGTAGATTGCAAAAATTTTTTCCCATTCTTGTTGGTTGCTGGTTTGCTCTATTGATGGTTTCTTTTACTGTACAGAAGCTCTGAATTTTAATTAGATCCCATTTGTCTACCTTGACTTTTGTTGCCATTGCTTTCGGTGTTTTAGTCATGAAGCCCTTGCTTATGTCTATGTCCTGGATGATTTTGCCAACGTTTTCTTCTAGAGTTTTTATGGTGTTAGGTTTTATGTTTAAATCTCTAATCCATGTGCAGTTAATTTTAGTGTAAGGTGACAGGAAGGGGTCTGATGTCTGCTTTCTGCACATGGCTAGCCAGTTTTCCCAACACCATTTGTTAAACATGGAGTCCTTTCCCCATTGCTTATTTTTGTCAGGTTTGTCAAAAATCAGATGGTTATAGATATGTGGTGTTTTTTCTGTGGCCTCTGTTCTGTTCCATTGGTCTATGTCTCTGTTTTGGTACCAGTACCATGCTGTTTTGATTACTGTACCCTTGTAATATAGTTTGAAGTCCGGCAGTGTGATGCCTCTGGCTTTGTTCTTTTTGCTTAGGATTGTCTTGGCTATGTGGGCTCTCTTGTGGTTCCATATGAAGTTTAAAGTGTTTTTTTCCAGTTCTGTGAATAATGTCATTGGTAGCTTGATGGGGATAGTGTTGAATCTATAAGTTACTTTGGGTAGTATTGCCATTTTCATGATATTGATTCTTCTTAACCATGAGCATGGAATGTTTTTCCATCTGTTTATGTCCTCTCTTATTTCCTTGAGCAATGGTTTGTAGTTCTCCTTGAAGAGTTCCTTTACATCCTTTGATAGTTGTATTTCTAGGTATTTTATTCTCTTTGTAGCAGTTGTGAATAGAAGTTCACTCATGATTTGGTTCTCTGTCTGTTATTGGTGTATAGGAATACTTGTGATTTCTGCACTTTGACTTTGTACGCTGAGACATTGCTGATGTTGCTTATCAGTTTGAGGATATTTTGGGCTGAGATGATGGGGTCTTCTAAATATACAATCATGACATCTGCAAATAGAGACAGTTTGACTTCCTCCTTTCCTAATTGAATACCCTTTATTTCTTTTTCTTGCCTAATTGCTCTGGGTAGAACTTCCAATACTATATTGAATAGGAGTGCTAAGAGAGGGCATCCTTGCCTAGTGCCTGATTTCAAAGGGAATTCTTCCAGCTGTTGCCCATTCAGTATGATATTGGCTGTGGGTTTGTTATAAATAGCTTTTATTATTTTATGATATGTTCCATCGATATCTAGTTTATTGAGAGTTTTTAGCATAAAGGGCTGTTGAATTTTGTCGAAGGCCTTCTCTGCATCTATTGAGATAATCATGTGGTTTTGGTCTTTGGTTCCGTTTATGTGATGGATTACGTTTATGGACTTGTGTATGTTGAACTAGCCTTGCATCCCCAGGGTGAAGCCTACTTGATCATGATGAATAATCTTTTTGATGTGCTGCTGCATTCCTTTTGCCAGTATTTCATTGAAGATTTTTGCATCTATCGAATTCTACCAGACGTACAAAGAGGAGCTGGTTCCATTCTTTCTGAAACTATACCAAACAATACAAAAAGAGGGAATCCTCCCTAACTCATTTTATGAGACCAACATCATCCTGATACCAAAACCAGGCAGAGACTCAACTAAAAAAGAAAACTTCAGGCCAATATCCACTATGAACATAGATGAAATCACTCTTCTTTAAAGATGCAATAAAAACTATGAGCAGTTTGGCTGTGCACAGGGGCTCATGCTTGTAATCTAGCATTTTGGGAGGCAGAAGAGGGTGGATCACTTGAGGCTAGAAGCTCGAGAGTACTGGCCAACACAGTGAAACGTCCAGGCTACTTGAGAGGATGAGGCAGAAGAATTGCTTAAAACTCCCAGAGGCAGAGGTTGCAGTGAGCCAAGATTGCGCCATTGCACTCCAGCCTGGGCAACAAGAGTGAAACTCCGTCTCAAAACAAACAAACAAACTAAACAACAACAACAACAACAAACTATGAGCAGTTCATTAAAGGTAAAAATATTTTCTTTGATTATTTTTCTTTTGCAAATTAAAATATTTATATGTTTCAAAGAACAATATATAACAGAGAAGAAAGCAGCATTAACTGTTAAAGACATAAGACTATATAGGATTCATGATTGAAATAGAATACTTTCACTCTGCAAGGCTATTGTGGATGTTTCAGTGGAGAATTACATGGCAGGATTATAGATATAATTATTAAAAAAAGAACAATCCTGTGTTATTCGTGCTAGCCTGTTAGGAAAGTGGTTAATATTTTTCAGTAAAATTTCCTTAAATGTGTTTTAATGACTTTTTTCACACAGACCACATTTTCCTTACGCTGTTTCCCTGTTTCAGAATGTACAGACATATCCAAGGGAAGAAACAATAAAGAAATGAATGAGAAGACAGCAGACATACAGGTAAGGCAGAACAGCAAAAATGCCTGTTGCAAGATAATAAGTAGATGCGATCAATTCATTCCATCTCTAGGCAGACAAAAGCATCATGGAGCTCCTTAAGCCAACGAGGGCATTCCAGTACTAATAAAATTAAATCATCTTTGATGTTCCACAAAGCTCTTGAATATCTTATAGAATCCAATTTAAAATATTATATTTTCAAGAGGGAGATGATGTATCCAATGCTGGAGGCTTGCTTTCATTCCACATTTAAGTCAACCTGTCTGGTTCTCTGACATTTTACAGGAGAAATGAAGAAAAGCCATCAAAAAGTAGAAAACAGTACTGAAACGAGAGTTCATAATATATCAACAGTGATGGAAGGTGATGCAGTGAATGACTATTGGTCAGTCTGTGGGCACTGACTAGTTTCTTGAATGTGTTTCCTGGTATGACTTTCTGAAGTTTTGCTCAATTTTTACTTACGTCCTGGCTATATTACCTAAACAAAGTATGTCTAATTTGACATCCCCCCATCTTAGCCATAGGCTCTTTTTGCTGGCCTGTGTGAGCAAAAATTCCATGAGAAAGTTAGGGAAATGTCTGTAGTCCTATTGGGTTTAGACACATGACACCACTGCTCTATTCAGCCACCACCACATAATGATGCCAAGTCTTGTCTTTTAAACTTCCTGGATTCTTGTACTTCAAACAGTGTTTAAAGTGTGGGCAATGTCCACTGTAATTGCTTAAAAGTCAAAGTCCTTTTTTCAAGATTCATTTCTAGGAAGTAGGAGGAAGGTGCACTGTCCCCTGTAATATTTAACGGTCCTGTTTCCTTTACTGCCAAACTCTCTCTTTCTCAATTTGGTAGTTCTTAACCCATTTATGCCTGAGGCTGCATTTTTTTTTTTCATGAAAAATCAGACCTTGGTGATGACCTTGAGCAAGAGGAAATAACTAACTCCCACAAGCTTAGCATCCCAATAATGAGGCATAAATGCGTTTTAATATAATAAAAAAAGAGAGCAGTAATTATCCTAAGATTTTTCACTATTTATTTATTATTTCTTAAATGTATCAGACTTAAATCTAGATTCATAAAATTTTAGCTTGATAAAGTACTTCTCACAAATATTCTCAGATCACTTCCTGACAACTTCCATTGACTGCATGCCTCGTAACAAAAATGAAAGGTGATAGACAAGGGCAGTAGTGTTGGAGAGAAAAGAACACTCCAATTAATATATCACCATATTGTAATAACATTATTTCTTTTCTTCTGTATAAAGTACAACATATGTAAATGTGTTATTTCATAGGCTATCTCTTCTGGAAATGATTGATTTAACAATGAGGATTATTAATAAGGCTCACCGGAAGACCTGTGCATTTTGAAAAACATTTTAAAGCTTAGAGAGAGAGCATTTTTGGTTTCTTGGATAAATTTTTAAATGATATTATGCTAAATCCTCCTGGCAAGAATCTAGCTCTTGACTGGAAGTGAGTACCCCAAGGGAAACAGATTTGTGTGCCTGTGGGCCCCCAGCAAGAAATTATGTGGAAGCAATTTAAGGTCTGGCAAACATCTCTCAGCATAGCCTGGGATGGAAAGTGAGGCCAAAGATGAATATAATGGTCATGGTATCTCCTTGTAATTTCCAGAGGACTTCAGGCCAAAGAAGACACTGCAGGGCTCTTTGATTTCCAAAGGACAGTTATCTGTGTAATCTGCTTAACACATTTAGGGATTTACCTCTCAGCACACAAATGCATGCCTGTGTTAAACTTAGGAACTTGTAGTGCTGTGTATTTTCTTTCTTTTATTCCAGTTAGCACTTGATGCCCTAGTTTATTCTCCTTTTATTATTTAAATGCATTTAAAATTTTTCTGCATATTTTATCTTTCTCTTTTAATCTTTTAGTCCTTTTGTTTTACAATCTCACAGTTAATTGTTCTTAGATGATTTATATCTTTTCTTACTCTTTTATAAGACTTTTATCTCATGTTTACTTTGTTCTTATATTACTTGTTTACCTAGTTTCTTCTTATCACCTTAGGCTTTGTTTTAATTATTTCCTTTTTGTGTTATCTATTTTTCGTTTTAGTTTTTAATTTTTTATTATCTTCTTTCCTCTTTCTTATCTTTGTTTTAGTTTATCTTAATATAACAACCAGAGAGTACTAAAACATGTGAGAGGAGAGGTGAGCAGAGCCTGCCTCTGCCCTAAGCAAGGGGGATTGCTCTCTTTCTTTGGTCCATTTGATTTTTCCTGTCTCTTACCAGGAAGGATCATCCTATCTCTAAACTCTCCTGGCTCTAAATCTTCATTTTAGAAAGGTACTTTTGTGCAGTAGTGAAGGGCACAGTCTTAGGAATAAAACAAATCTTGACTCACATTAGAACTGTGCTCTTGAGATTGTTACTTAGCCTTTAACACTTAAAGCTAAAAGTGTTCTATAGTAGTAACAATAACTTGCAAATGATGTGTGGATTAATTCATATGAAACATGTTTACTCGTTTCTGCCTACTTCACTCACGGAAGGACTAGGATACAAATAGCATGTAATTATGTTTCTAGAGGGATGGCAGCCATTCTTTTCAAGTTACTCCATACCATCCTAAATCTAATCTTTATTAAGCAACTGACGTAGATTTCCTGGTCGGTCATTTCTGGGCCAAATAAACAGTCATGCCGATTTTGTTTCCTTCCACTTTTTTTTTTCATTTTTCTTCTGCATCCTTTTCTTCACCTTGCCAAGGAAGAGACATGTCCTTCATGTGAGGTTTGCAACCCTTAATTTCTTTTAAAATAGCCTAAAGTTGCCAAAATATTACCTATAGGTTGATTCCTCTTGTGATATTTGCCCACTTGAATTGCTCACTGATTCCAAATGATGGCAATGAAGATCAACGATCCACTGACTGATTGTAACACTATCTGCAGTAACTGATCATGTTTTATTTACTTGGTTTCAAATTTCTGTCCAGAAAAGTTGTGAAATGAACTATTGGAACTCTAAAGTATCTAATCTATAATTTTAGAAGCTGTCCAGAGCTCCCTTTTCTGATTTTGTGTCTCTGACAATTAGGATAACATAATTATTAGGATAGTAAATAATATTGTATATGTATTTAACATTGGTTTCCCAAGAAAATAGTGCTTGCGTGGGTTTCACTGATATCTGTTATATGTCAAGAGCTGTGTGCCAGTTCTCGGAGTGGAAATACGGTCAATGTAAGTATAGACTAAACACATTACTATCAATTATTTTTAGATCATTTAGTTTCAATATGAACTTATTTCAACACATGTTGACTAGTTCCATCAAAATAAAGACTGTATATTAATGTCTTTTATTTCAAGATACATTCATACTGCCTAAAATGTAATTCTCTGGAAAAAGCATTGAGCCATGTTTATGTAGCTTGGGAAAGACTGTCTTTTACAAAACTCAACAGATAATCTATTTGCACAGGTCACACACATTGTCAATTGACTCATTTTCTAAACTATATTGTTTTATTTAACTTTTTTTTTCACTTTTGTCAAACAACTTTTGAGAACAATTTAGGTATTTTGCATATGTCTATATTTGTAATTATAAAACAAGAGTTTGGATTTTTCAGACAAGGATGATATCATTTCATTTTTCTCCAGATGTCAAAATACGAGAATAGTAACATTTGAATAGTAAATAATCTGCTGCATAAAAATGCACCTGTTTCTTTCAATCATGGTCAGGTTTCTTGCATATAGGGAAATTCAGGATTTTGAGATACCACAAAGAAATCCAGTTCTTGTCTCTCAGTTCTTGTCTCAGACATCATTAAAAAATTTCTAATAGTCAAATAACATAAATAGTTTCTATTAACTGCTTTCTAATAGTATTTGTCAGCTTTCATTAGACTTCTTACAATTTATTTTAATATGTCGTTTTTTTTGTTCTCTGACTTTTCAACATTCAAGACAATTATTTCTGCATCAGTAGCACTCTTCACGATTTCAACTGACTTGTCATTTACAGACAACTTTTAACAATACATGCTAGCACATTTTTGAGACATTAGAATTAAAGTTTTTAAATTTGTCTTTCAAAAAACATTGTTCTGTAAGCATAATGGAAAAATACAGTTTGGCATTCTATTGAACTGCATTCCAGACACAAACAATATTAAAAGTTTTTTACAGTAATATATAATGTATCTTATTATGTCACCATGATATATAAGTTTTTTTGAGCTATTTGTTTTCTGATTATATGTTTTACATTTAATATGCTCCCTTTACCTGATTTAATTAAGAATGGGGTACAAAAAAACAGCCAAAGCTTTTCAAGGTATATGTATATTTTACTGTGATATAGAACCAAATGGAGTGAATCAAAAGATTTATTTGCACTTTGTGAAGTTATCATAAGATTTGTAGATCCTTCATAAATAAAACTTGAAAAAGCCTCTATAACAGTGATGCTTTACAACAAAGACTAACATTTTTACTATGTGAGCTTAAAGTTGACCAAAAGGTAAGATTAATTCAGCCTACCTTAAATTTTCAAATATGACAAAATCAGATCAGATTTATTAGCATTTGAAAATCATCCACAATGTTATTTATATTTAGAGATTCAGTCTTTATTAATACCATATTTGAGAATGCAACCTGATAAAATAATTGTTTTATTTCCACATCTTAATTCCATATCAAATTTGAAATGTGAAAGACACCATTCAATAGAAGAGTAATACTTATTAATCTTTATTTGCTCATAAAATCATTTACCATTCATATTTGCTTTGGGCTGGAAGACTCATGTTTATTGTGTTGAAAACTATTCATTTACAAATAATGCCATCTGATTGGCCTTATTTAGGCATATCCTGACCATGAAATTTTTCAACAATATCATATAAATTTGAATGACTAAATGTTTCAGCCACAGTTCTTTCAGAAATGTTGAGACATATAAATAGAACAGTTGATTATTGTCCTCTCAAAAAAGCTTTATCTCTTCTTATTTTTTTGTATAATATTCAAAGATTTCTATTTCCATTTTTAATTATGCCTGAGTTTCCTTTCTGTCTTTGTGTTTCTGCAGGTATTTGAAAAGCTTATGTAAGGTGGCTCATGCTGCTAAATATGTATATATATTTATTTATAGGTATGTGTGTATAAAATGATACATATGTATATACTTCTGTATCAATGTGAAGATTGCTTATTTTCTTCTGCTACCTTGATTTCCTTGCATTTCACATCAGGCAGTCTCTTTCCTGTTTTCCTTCGGTTTTGATGAGTTTTTCACTTTCACTTTCTTTTTCTTCCGCCTACCTCTTCTGGCATTAGAAGCTTATAGTTGTTGTTGTTGTTGTTGTTTCAATTGTTCCTTGCAGAACAGGCCTATCCCACAGGCAGTGTGCCCAGAGTAGTCAGAAGCACTTAGTTTTAATATTCTTGTTTTTGCTGTTGTGGTGGTGGTAGAATCTGGTTTATCAGATAAGACTAAATGTGTCTTGAGTGAACAGAAATGACAGTTTTAACCCAGTGATTTTGTTATTCACATATGAGAAGTCTAGAGGTATTCATACTGGGTCTGGAATAGCAGCACTAAATTATCCTTGGTGATACTGGGTTTTCCTATCTTTTCGTTTAGCTATTCGAGCATACAGTTTTGACCTCACACTCCATGCTTCATGGTGACTGGCTGGTTGTTTCCCTATGGCATCGAATCTCAATCTTAGGTAAGAAGAAATAGAGTAAACGACATAAGTTTATACCACCTGTGTCTCCTCATTTAAAGAGCTTCACATGCATAAATTCTGTTTATATCTAATTGCCCTAAAGTTGTTCAAATGAACACTCTTAACTACAATAGAAGCATAAAAACATAATTTCTTTAAAAAGCACTTTAAATGACAAAATCGTATTTCTTAAAGAGAAAAATAAATGTTGCAAAGGACACAATGGAACATTTTGAAATAATTTGTCTCTTACTCCTAACTTTGACTGAAGTACTTTAAATTCTCCCCTAAATGAACAGTTTTTGCTTGTTTCTTTCAGTTAATCTAAAGTTTGAAGTGCTCATTATTTGTAAAAAAACAAACAAATGAAATGATAACAACAAAAACACTTTTTGCAAATATGTTCGCCATGGGGTGCTAAGAGCAAAACGAAACACTAACCTGGGAAAATATATAAAACTCAGTATTTGCAGATTTTCACCATAAAATGATTTTTTAAAGAGAACGAAAGTAACTAATATGCATTGTATATTATAGTACTATATAATTAGTTATACTAATAGTGGTAGTTATTAATATTATACTACCATATAATTAGTATAATACATTATTATATTGTGCTAATAACATTCATATGCTTACATGAGATTAATATAACTAATTATATAGTGCTATAATATATAATGTATATTAGTTACTTTTATAAAGTACAATCTCCACTAGTCTCTCACAAGAAACAGATGTTTTTCAAAATTTTAACCATCATCAGAGACCAAAAGACATTTAATATAATAATAAAATTCTAAAATTGAAGTCCAAAAACATAAAGCAAACAGAAGATATGCTCCCTGTAATAATTGAGAAAAGAAATTCTATTCCTGTGGATTTTGCTCAAAAACAAAGTCAAACAATAATTTAAAAACCACTACAAAATTTTGGTAATGGTCTAATATAGTGATACATCAATTAAAAAAAAAAAAAAACCTTTGGCAACAGTAATCCAAAATTTTCAGTTCTGTGGATGTGTGTTTCTTCTGTGCCAACGCAAGTTTACACAAGTTAACACTAAAACTAGTGCGCATTCCTTCCACCTTTGTGACTCCATTATCTCCTAGTGCTTGGAGTGCTCTCAATCAAGCCAGCCAAAGGAAAAACAGAGAATCTGGAGGAGCCAATATTGTTAGTTAAAATAATATAAGGAGTGATATCACTTCCACTGCCATGTTGTAGCATAAACCTGGATGGGAGAATGGATTTGGAAGTCAGTTATGTAGTAAGGTGTCCCTGGAGAAGAACCACTACTCATTGTCCGTAGGTCTGTGACTCTATGAAAGCGAAGCTCTTGGATAAACATACCTTATTGATTTTTAGCATTTGAGGACTAAAACCAAACAAAACATTTAAAAAATGTTTTAAGTGGTATAATGCATGGCTGTTAGAAACTCCGATTTCCTTACTCTACTTATGAAAAAACTCTTCAAAGCTAATTATAATTTACAAATTAAATGAACTTTTCTTCAATATCTCTTTTTATGTTTTTTTTTTTTTTTTTTTTTTTTTGAGACAGAATTTAGTTCTTGTTGTCCAGGCTGGAGTGCAATGGCCGGATCTCGGCTCACCACAACCTCCACCTCCCAGGTTCAAGTGATTCTCCTTTTCAGCCTCCCAAGCAGCCAAGATTACAGGCATGTGCCACCACAGCTGGCTAATTTTGTATTTTTAGTAGAGACAGTGTTTCTCCATGTTGATCAGGCTGATCTCGAACTCCCGACCTCAGGTAATCCACCTGCCTCAGCCTCCCAAACTGCTGGGATTACAGGCATGAGCCACTGTGCCTGGCTCTTCAATATCTCTTAAACCCTCTGCAGTATTCAAATTTTTCAATAACAACTTTCTTACTAATGTACACTTTTTCTTTGTATTTGTCTTAAATAACTCTTCTCCTAATTCTCTTTATTTCACAAAGACTGCTTCTTTTCTATTCTATGTCTTACGCATCTTCCTTTATCTTCCCCTCCTAACAGATGCATTTTAAATTCTTGTTTTTGGCCTTCTTTTGTCTATATTTATAGTTAATTCTATTTTTTCCACAAATTTATCATAGTGCCTCTATAGAAGACCCTTTTAACAAATTGTAAAATCCTTCCCTTGCCTACAAGGTTCCCGGTAACCTGATATCTGCCCTCCCCTCTGGTCTCACTCCTGTGACTGCACTCTCCTTCACTCATTATATCACAGCTGCTTTGAGTTTGTTCTCTGACTGTGCCAAGTTTATTACTGTTTTAAGACATTTGAATTAATTTCCTCTGCCTGCATTTCTCTGCCCATAGTGTCTTATGGTATTTCTCTAAAATACCAAGATAATTTTTCCATTTTATTAATGAATATATTAATATTTTAGGCACCTAATGAGTGTTTATTTTCACAACTGTTTTTGTTTTGTTATTTAAATTCTGAGTTTCTTTCCCTTAGCTACAGATTACTATTACTAATTTAGTTTGCAGTCTGTTATTGATTACGTTTAATTGTTAACATTTTGTTTAGATAGAACACCTGTTTTCCCAGTTTTCGTGCTCACTTCGCTTTGTCTTAGTTTTCAGCCCTCTGGTTTACGTTGGGTTTTAACACGAAATGTACGATAGTGAAGACTTGACCCACATATCCAAGTCAATGGTACACTTTTCTGCTAAGTATCTTTCCTTAAATTGCCTGAAGCCACATCAACCACAAGGAACCCTTAACTCAATTTCTGGTCTTATCTACAAATCTGCTTCTCGTTTTTCACCTACACTGTGTCTGTTTAGGTACAATGGCATAATATACCTTCCAAGTTCATCTTGATATTACTGATCTCTCTCCTCATGATCCCTATTGATTGGCCTCAACTGCTATTGATTCTATCTATAAAATACCTTTGAATTCTATTCCTTTCTCTGTAAACCTACTATCACTTCTTTTAACAAAGACTTTATTTTCCCCCTCATTAACTATTTCTTAGTTGCCTGATACCCCTAGTCAAATTCTTGAGTTTCCTTCCCCCAAATATTTCTCTCAACTATCACCAGAAGCTATTTCTAACATGAAAGTTGATTATATAACACTTCTCTGCAATTCTTTAATTATTCTCTGTCACTTCCAGAGTGGGGTAAAAACCAATCCTGCTAGGATGGCGTAAATGTTCTTCATGCCCCAATTTGTGCTTAACTTTATTTATAGTCTCAGCAGTTGCCATCCCTTCCGTTGCTCCTGCCTGCGATAGGCATTCTCAGTTCCAGCCACATTCAGTTTTTCTATTTCCCACTTTTATGGCTTTATATATATTCTCCTACCAGTGATAGAGAAATTTAAATTTCCCTTAAAGATTAAAGACCTTGAATTCAATTCCCAAACCTTCAACATTTATAAATTTTGCTTTTTCATAAATATTTTAGTCACATTAAGATAATGATTATTTTCAGGCTTATTGTATATATACATGAAATTGCAATTAAATATCAACAAGTGTATTTGATAACTCATAATAGTAGTTTTGAATTTTCTTCCTTCTCCTATTTTATACATAAAGAACTGTAATTTTATTTGTAGAATGAACTAAACATTGCCTATGCAGTGAAGAAACCCTGCCACCCCACACACGTGGCACAGTCATTCCACATCTTTTGTTTACGTATCATTTGGTCATACAATGTATCCATTTCTCAGGATTATATTCATTGATTATGTATTTATCTCTCTGATTAGATAGTGACTTACCTAAATAAAATTACTTTTTCTTTTTTCACTAGTTTTCTTTTTGTATCATTTAGTATAAATCTAGTATAAGTCTGACATTAAACAGAAGAGAGACACTCATTAAATTATTGATTTTTTAAATAAAAATCCCCCACAAAGAAAATAAAGTGTATGTTTTAAATATTTGCTACAAAATCTTCAAATTATTGGCAAATTGCGATTACTTTTATAGTGTTCATTCACATATTTAAAGAGCCTTTTCTTGCTGACATTTGATAAATGTATTAACAATTATTTAAAATATAGAAACTGTATTGAATAATTCATTCTGCCCTATTCACCTGCCAAAAGCTAATTACCTAATTTCCATGACCTTTGTGTGTTTTTCAATTTGATTTCATAGTCAAATCAACAAATGCTTACTTAGTGGCCAGCATGCGTAAAGTAATGAGGTTATTTAATTAAAGTTAAATTTTAGCTTATATTAATTATATCTTCAGCCAGCATTTGATGGCAGCAAATAAGGAAGTTTTTGTGCCATGTCGTTATTTAGGCACAAGTTCAATCCAACAAATATTTAGTAAGTGCTTATAATCTGTTAGCACATATGCTAAGTGATGGAAATAAAATAGTTGAATATAACTTTATCCTTGCCCTTGAGAAAATTACAGTGTTTTATGGAGCCTAATTTTTCATTCATTTTGTTTTAATGCTCAATTATAATTCATACTGTGTGGATTTTGTCGCATAATTTTAATGTTAAACTTAAATTCAGTTTTAACTATTCAAAACAATTCAGAAAAAGTTTGAACATTGTTTCAAAAGAACAAGAAAATAAGAATACAAGAGTTTATTTTGAATTTACCGTGTTATCAACTACTCCGCTATGGTTTGATGTATTATCACATTGAAGTCTCAAAACAACTCAATTAGGACGATATTTTGTTGTCCTTATTATTGTGACAAATAAACATGAAGAATTTGAGAATCTGTCTATTGTCTTAAGGAAGTATTTGGGGGAGTAGGGATTCAAACAAGCTCTGTAGGACCACAGAGCCTGAATGGCTGTTTTCACAAGACTGAATGGCCTCAGTGGAAATACCTGGCATTAATTATGTGCTATATTACAATGTTGGGAACAAATAACCACAGAACTTTAGTGACAAACAGTAACAAGTATTTATTTTTCTCAGCAATCTATGTATCAGCAGACAGTTTCTGTTGATCTGAGTTGACTTCAGCAGGGCTTCTTCAAACACCTGCAGTGAGCCGCCAGTCAGCTGCCATTGTGTATTCTCACGTATCTGGAGCCTCAGCTGGGTCAGTTCTCATCTATGCGCACCATTTATTTCTCTACCCTTTGAATCTCAGCAGGCCTAGACTTGCTTTTGCCAACATAGTGTGGTGGCAGTAGTGGTGTGCTGGTTCCAAGCCTAAGCCTCAAGGGGCATTATCTGTATTTACTACCTTTGTCTTTGTTTTTTGCCTACTCACCTTTTTGTTTCTTATGAAGGTGCATTTTTTGTATGGATAGTTGTCCAATTTGGTCTTCCTCTGGGAAGGAAAATTAATGAAGGTTTCTATTTGGCCATTTTGTTCGGCACCCTCTATGGTTCTTTTTGAGATCAGCTATCACAGAACACCTCTTGGGCAGAATATTTACATCCCTCCCATTTGTCAAATTCTCTTACACCCTCAAAACCACCAAATTTTCATTTAATCATGTCATCACACTCAGAATCTATATAGATCTTATAATATGTATTAGGTCTGGATGTTGATACTTGGTTGAAGTTTGTTTTATTCTAAAGAACTATGAAGTAAGAAGACAAGTTATCTGCACCCCCATTCCAAATGCCTCGCATGTGATGATGGCACACAGATTAACTGCTTTGGATCCTTCCATTTGGAAAGAGAAGGAAGGAGAGGCACATAGCGATCTCTGACAATTCTGAAATTCAAGTTTTGCTAGAATTGCTATTGAGATTGTTTATATTCCTTAGTTAGGTAGGTTCTAGTTCTGCAACTTGAGAATGTCTCTTTAGTCCATTGTTCTCCGTTTGGGCTTGGTTTTATAAGAAGTTCTTTCTTTTCTATTGTCCTGTTTGTCCACTCTTTTTTTTTTTTTTTTTTTAAAGAAACAGGGTCTCATTCTGTCACCCAGACCAAAAATGCAGTGGTGTAATCATAGCTCTCTGCAGCCTAGAACTCTTGAACTCTAGTCCTACCTCATCCACCGAAATAGCTGGGACTAGAAGTGCACAACACCATGCCTGGCTCTATTTGGACTTTTCTGAAGGGAGAATTGTATACATGTCGTTTGAAGTACTCTGTCTTCTCAGTCTAATTCATGCAATTTCAAAATGAGATCAAAGTGGCCTTTTTGCATTTTAAAAAATCTCAGTTCCTTTTAGGCCATGCTGGTGGTACATTTACTGATTATAATACTCTGTTTATCAAAATCTGCCAGGCATAACACACAATATTCTTACCAAGGCACGTCTTTATACTCAAGCAGTTCAGTGCCACCATGGACATGTCAGTCTGATGTAAGACAAAACCATAGCGATTTATAGAATCCCTTTTATCCACTTGAAAATATGCTCTGTGAAGTGCCTTCATTTTTTTCAGTGCCCTTTCAAAATATGTCAGAGCAGACAATGCGATTGGATCCTTACCCTGATGTCATTGTGTACTTTGGCAATCTTTTTGTGGCTTAAGAATCTGGGTACACTACATAGTTTTATTTTCTAGCTATCAAGTTCTGACCCCTTTTCATTTCCTCTAAACTCTGCTTGTCAATGCTGGGCCAGGTATTTTTTCATCTCAGCTGGGCCAGGTAGTACCTTATGTGTAACATAGAAGTACTACTGACACATTCGTCATTCTGCCCAGAAATCTCACATCTTGAGATATAGGTATAGTGTAGTCCAATTTAACAATTATTTCTTTCATGGACTGAATTGTAAATCATGTTTACATGGGTCTTTTCCAAACTTTCCTTATTAGGAAATGCCCCTATGTCTTCTAGTATTGTTTATGGCTTTACTTTTTGCTTTTGAATATTTGAACAATTTGGCACCTTTTCAGTGTGTAGTATCAGGAGTCTCCTTCTCCTTCTTCTTCCATGTTTCTTCTCCTCCTCATCCTCGTCCTCCTCTTCTCACTCCCCTCCTTCCTCCTTCTCCTGCACTTCCTCCTCCTCCTTCTAAGTGGCTACAGTTGTCAGAACACCATTTCTTAGTTTGCATTTTCTCCCTGATTTGAGATGGCTCAGAACAACTAACAGTGCTTACTCCTACAAACCATTTCTGGACTTTGTCTTCCGTTCTATGCATCTGTCTTTGTAGGTACGCTCTGTAACACATTGCTTTGATGTTGATGCTTTATAATATGTTTAGTATCTGGTAGGGCTAGCATCCACTCTTGGTATTTCTTTGTTAGAGTTTCCTCCTTTACATTTGTGTGCTTATAATTCCATGTAATGTTATATTTAAAAACTCTCCTATTTTATAAAAATGGTGTTTTGTAGATGAATTCATTTGTAGACAATTGAAATCATTATAACACCCAATCATACAATATAGTTCTGCATTTGCGAGAGCATCATTTGTTCCCACCAGTAGTTTGTAAAATTTTTCTTTATATAGATATTAGGCATTTCCTGTTTAATATAATTCCTAGATATATTTAAATTTTGTTTTTTATCATAGATTATTTTGCATGGTTAGACATTCCAAATTATAATTTATTATATAAGGAACACATTATTTCTGTTTATAAATTTGATTGTTTGAAATTATTACTGGTTTATCTTATTGTTCGGGCTTGATTGTAGTTTATTCCAGCATGTTTTACAGATAGGTCATCTCATTGTCTGCAAACATAGATAATCCTGTTTTCTCTGTTTATTGTTCTTGTTGTACCCTGTGCAGTGTACTTATTTCTTCTTGCTGTTTTTATTTGAACTCAACTACAAAGTTTAACCTATTAAAAGGGGAACTGAGGTTGTAATAGGTCTTTTTTTATTATAAGAAGATATTTATTTTCTTATTTTCTTGAATTTTCATTTTCAAAATATCTGTTCAATTTAGTCAAATAATTTTTACTGAGTAAAAAAATTCTATATTTTTATAGAAATATCGGTTTGATAAATTATAAAAATCAATTTAACAACATTGAAACATTCTTGAACTCCTAGAATAAATTCAACTCAGTCATGTTGATTTATTTCTTTAAACAAGTTGTTAATATGTATTCACTTATGATTTTTAGATCAATATGCATAAATAATATTGTGATTTTATTTTCTATAAAATATTGTCACCTATTGCTATTAACATATAATCAATTCATAATATGAATGTTAAAAACTCTATTTTTTATGCATTTTGGAAAAATTTACATAGTGTTGCAATTATCTGCTTTTTAGCAATTTGTTAAATTACCCCTCAAAAAACTCAGTGGCATTCTAAAGCTTTGATTCAATTTGTTTCATTTAGTTTTGTTATTATTTCATTGTTTGGGAGCCATATTCCCTATGGATATCAATATACACAGATTTTATTTTCTTCTGGGTCAGTTTGAATTATATTTTTCTAAAAATAATCTATCTTTACAGGTTTTAAAAATTATTTGCATATTTCAAAGCAAATCTATTTTATTATAATATGCCATTTACATAATAATTTTTCTATTATTTTATATTTTATATGTGTGTTGATATTTTTCTCTTTTTTCTTTGATTAGGTTAGGTAGAGATTCTGCTGGTTGGTTAACTTTTTTCAAATAACAATCTTTGGCATTTGTATGTGAATTAAAATATTGTGCATTTCAACTCATTGATTTGTGTTTAGAATGTTTGTATGTATGTCTGCAATTTCTGCTTTACTAACGTTGCTGTTGTATTATTCTGCATAAGGATATGAAAAACTTTTATCTTAAATGTAAATTGTATACTTTACTCTCAGCAAGTGTTCTTTCACTGCATGTAGTAATTTTGGATATTAAGGTCACAATCCTGCTTTCTTTTTGTTTTCATTTGCAATGTGCACATTTTCCCATCATATTATTTTTCAGCTTTATGAATAATCTCTTTTATAAAGCATAGCCCCAAAGAAAAGATATTTTTAAAACATAAGTTAACCCTGCTAACATTTATTCATATCAAATTACTGTTATAAAGTTCTGTAAAAATTTTGTTCTGTTTTTAGTTACTCACTATACAATTTGTTTGCTTTGTTCCTATGGGTAGTTCTGCTATTAACAAAACATCTGCATTTTTATTCTACTAACTTTTATAACTAAAATTTTACTTATTACTCCTTTTTTTTGAGACGAAGTCTCACTCTGTCACCCAGGCTGAAGTGCAGTGGCACGATCTTGACTCACTGCAGCTTCCGCCTCCCAGGTTCAGGCAATTCTCCTGCCTTAGCCTCCTGAGTAGCTGGGATTACAGGTGTGTGCCACCACGCCCAGTTAATTTTTGTATTCTTAGTAGAGACGAGGTTTCACCATGTTGGTCAGGCTGGTCTCGAACTCCTGACCTCGTGATCCACTCGCGTCGGCTTCCCAAAGTGCTGGGATTACAGGCATGACCCACTGCGCCTGGCCCTATTACTCCTTCTTAAAGACATTTTCTATTAGTTTCTTATTGTTAATAAATTAAAAATTAGCAAATCTTTATCCTTACCTACTTTCTAAATTTTCATTTGATGATTTTACCATTCTTCCTGTCCTTTGTTATAGCTTCCTGTCAAATTGTGTAGTTTGAATGATATCTTTTTTTGCCTTGTCTTCCACATGTCTCTGAATCATAATATTTAATACAGGATTGTGCTCATCAGTGTTACTAAAATTACTGAACTTTTGCATTATTATGTATAGCAGAATTGCTCCAGCAAGAAGTATAATTTTTGCCTTTCTGTGTGAGCCCCCACCTTCATAAAGGATACCCTTGCTGATACTTTCTGGTATCTGATGCCCTTTACTGTCTCTCTGCATTTATTTGACTAAATGTCTTCTCTCATTCAAAATGGAGTCTGTCTGTGTGTGATTCCTGAATGAGAAATGGAGCATGATTCTTGCAAGAAGTCCTACATAATTTTGAAAGTAGACACCAGAAGTACTTTAATCCAATTCTAATTGGAAGGAAAAATAGTGAAGGATATATATATATATATGTGAGAATATATCTGTTAATATGAAACTACCCACAAAAACAAAAACAAAAAATTGTGTGTGTGTGTTTATGTATGTTTGTGTATATACATATATATATACACACAATTTTTATATATGTGTATATGCAATTTACATATATATATCTGTATATATGTATACACACACGGATATATATATATATTCATTTATTAATTGTGTATATATATCCATATAGTGTGTATATATACCTGGATATATATATATATACACACACACACACACTCTATATATATGTGTGTGTATGTGTGTATGTGTGTGTGTGTGTGTGTGTGTGTGTGTGTATACCTGGATAGCAAATTTATGCAACTACCACACTAGAAGGCTAGAACTAGAAGCCAATGCCTTTTTTCGATAACCAGAGAAGTCTTCCTGAAAGATGCTCTGATTAGATAAGATTATCTCTCAGCTATCCCTATGCAAACCTAAATTCTATTAATATGAATCATATCATGTCCCAAAGTGGATTTATTTGCCCATTCAACAAAAAGCCCAACACCAAAGCACTGGGTGTTTGTAGAGAGAAAGTTTTATTGCAAGTTAGTTGGCAAGGAGACATGTGGCAATGCTCAAATTGATCTCCTTGAGCTGGGAGGTGGGGCTGGTTTTATAGGCGAAGGGCATAAGAGGCATGATCTGATTGAATTTTGCACTTAAATTATGCCAGAAGGTATGATACCAGGGCTCGATCTGATTGGATGATGGATCCATAGATCATGCCATGAGGTGCTCACTTTTTGGTTCAGTCCCCATTCCTTGGTCCCAGCACTTAGGTTTTGCCCATAGTTGCACACTTGGTTCATCTGAGCATGCCTTGTTATATAATTGTAACTTGGGTTCCATGGCAACTGGAAAACAACTCGATGTTTTATTACACAAAGAAGTTATACTGAGCTGATCCTGCCATTACAACAAAAAATATGTATTTATAATGATGAACCACTGCCAAAAACTGTGATCCTTAGAGAAGTTTGTTATTTAACTTTCCAGTACTGATTAAGTTTTTATATATTGAGTTTCCTTGTCTAAATCATGGGTAAATCCCTAGTTTATCCCCTTTGTTTTGGTTCGGAGAAATCCAAAGCTCTGCTTAGTCAGTCACATGTACTCGATTGATGACATTCTAAAATACATATTAATAATATTATGTTAACAGTGCTGCATAATGTCTATGGAATATTCAATTATCCTCTCCAATTTGAGCAACTATGATTGTGCTTCCAGTGATTTGCTGAAAGAAATTGGACAAAAAAGGAAAGGATCATGCTAAAAAATGAGTTTCAGTTTTGTGTTTAGGTAGAGTGGTATTAATACTTTAATTAGTGGTAGCTACTCGAATAACCTTACGACTGGGTTAGAAAAGCAGATACAGAATGGAAGACAAAATAATGTAGAACCCAAGCAGGATGCATAAGAGAAATAAGTTTTTGTGCTTTGAAAATCTCATGTTGCAACCTCACGGCTGATAAATGATAATCTGTATAAAGGAAAAACTCTAAAAACAAACAGGCCAAGAATGGGCAAATCGTATGCTTACATGCCATGTGTCTTCTCCATGTGTTTCTGTGTTTCAACATCACAGAACAGAAAAAGAATAAAAACTATAAACACTTTTGACTTTCTCAAAAAGTTTTTCTCTGGGAACGAAATCACAAATATGACAAATTATTTGAAGACTGTGGGATAGAAACATTACATTCTACTTTGAATCACTGAACAGACTACATTAAGGCACCTGAGAATGTATAGAACAATCCTAGAATAAAATAAACAAGGTTTTGGATTTGAATAGCATTATATAAAAATAAACAGTCTTCTTCCATCTGCAGACTGAGTAATGATTTGGGGAGTCATAATTTCACATAAATTATTTAATTTGTGTCTGAAATTCATATACTGTCCATTATCCTAAGTTGCAGATCACTGATTTAAAATTAGAATGTGACATTTTAAATAACATCCTAAAGATGTTATAGTAAGTAAACTAATATGTCTTTATTAGTCCTTGAGAATCAATTTCAAAAGCCTTTAGATTCTGATGAAAATTATGCAAATTCCAGCATACTGTCATCCTTATAGTTTATGTTAATTTGACATTAATGTTAGCTGCCTATCACACTAACAATAATCTATCTGAACTAGCAGGCTGGAATACCAATTACTGAAATGAGTGGAGCTCATCCTTGAAGTTTCTTCTCTCTGTTGCAAGTAGACATATGTCAGCACACAGGGAATAGTACAGATGTATCAAAGTCTTTCAAGTAACCAGGCATCTTTCTGTAATGGAGAAGGCTGTGGTTGACATACTAAATCTTAAAAAGAAAGAGAAGTCACTTTGTATCGAGAACAAAAAAAGCCGAAGGAGAGAAAAATTGATGTGAAGATATTCTTACAGATTTAGAGTCATTATTAGAGAATGTTGGCCAAGTAGAATCTCTAGTTTTGAAATCTTTATTTTACAATGAATTACTATGTATCTTATTCAATTTGCTTGTGAAGAATTCAAGATATTAATTGATTTTTTTCAAATGAGGGCTTTTGTTCCTCCCTTTTGATTCTGGCTGCAGAATATGAATTACTTCAATTTGACTTACAATGAGAGTAAAAGTTTAAAAAAAGAAAATGACTTTTGCCATTCAAGACATATTGTTATTTGTCTTCAAAGAAGGAGTATGCTGGAATCTATGAATTTTTGTGCATATATTTTCTTATAGTGATGATTTTTTTTATGTTAGATTTAAGTTGAATTACGGGAAAGTCCCTAAATAATTCCCTCGAGTTTTCTGCCATCTTGTACTGTGAGAAAAATCAATACAAAGATTCCAAGAATATATGCCAAATACCAGATATTTTTGTAATTATTTTAACATCCATAAAATGATAGTTAATAGGTTACCTAAACATAATATCCATTTGAGGTAGTTACACATTATGTTGCATCATTAGCTAAGTATTTATGTGCATGTTTATTTTCATTTTCTTTGTTTTCCCAGATAGGTTCTTAAGATTTAAGATAAGCTCTAATTCTTTTTGTTCTCTTCACAGTGCTTCAGGTAATAAAAATTCAAGTATTTTCTTTACAAATTGTGACACAATTATATAAATGAGCAAGGAACAATTATTATAACTCACCTGACCCATTCCCCCAGAAAGTATGGTATCATATTGACAAATGTTATCACGAAAGTGTATGGTGAGTGCATATTTAGGGAGACATAAGAAGATTAGGGGAGACACTTCAAGAAAGTATTTGGACTGAAAAATTGATCTTGCTATAATTGAAGATTAATAAGGAGCTACCCATTAGGAAAATATGTATCAAGATGGTAAGAAGATCCAAGGATATGGAATATTCTTGACATCACAGACATTTTTCTTTCCAGTGACTGGGTTGTATAAAGCTTCACAGTGATTGCACAACAATGGGTATTAATTTAAAATCCATTTGTAACATATTTAGATACAGAGAATCAAGAGAATCACAAAGCAAACATCCATATACCTTTCGTCTAGCATAACAACGATTTACATTTGCCACATTGCTTGAAATACATTTTGCTGAAGTATTTTAGCATAATTGCAGACATAGTGATAATTCAGCTCTAAATATTTTAGTATGCATCACTTAAACTAATTACATTTTCCTATATAGCAACAATGCCATTTGCACAGCTCGCAAGACAAGTAATAATTCTTTAAATTAATACTCTGGCCATATCCAAATTTCAAAATAAAGAGTTTAGGGTCATTGCATTTCATTGTGTAATATGGAAAGCTGTGTCCAACCATTTTTCTCCACTTATAAAGAAAGCAAGCCAACCAGGCACAATGGCTCACACCTGCAATCTTGGCATTTTGGGAGTCTGAAGTGGGCAGATCATTTGAGGGCAGGAGTTCAAGACCAGCATGACCAACATGGCGATGGGTAAATCTCTACTAAAAATAAAAAATTTAGCTGGGCACACCAGGTGTGCAACCTGAGATTACAGGTGGTGCATAATCTCAGCTATCCCGAAGGCTAAGGTATGAAAATCTCTTGAACCTGGGAGGCAGAGTTCGCAGTGAGCTGAGATTGCACCACTGTACTCCAGCTTGGGTGACAGAGCGAGACTCTGTCTCAAAAATAAGGCAAGAAAGAAAGAAAAAGCAAGAAAGCAAGGAAGGAAAGCAAGCGAACAGGCAAGAAAGCCCATTTTTTGATGGATGGCTCTGAAAATGCTCCCTCAAAACACTGATTTGGCAATTAGAGATGAAAGGCCTTAGGTTGCAATCTATGATGACATAAATGCACCTGACACCTTCAGTGATGTTAGAAAACAGGCTGTAGCCTCTACTGCCTGGCCCTGGGGCTTGCAACATGGCCAGCTAATCTCTGCTGACATTCATTTCCTCCATAAATTTGTACAGTGGCAGAAAATTTAATTTCTTTGCCAGATGATAAGTCCAACCATACATCTGCATAGGATGAGAGACTTAGTGCAGCTTGCACTTACTGGGCTTCTGTCTGTATGTTCCTCTAATATATTGTCTTGAAACACACATTTTCTGTCTTTTGATATTTATATATGACTGTTTCACAGTGAATAGGTCTATGCAAATCTACCCCAAAGTCTGAGAAACCTGAGAGATTGAAGAAAAAGCTCACAAATTCTTTTTTTTTTTGAAACATTTAATAGAGACAAACAGAAGCCATATCTGTGTCTCTCGTAGACATAAGACAAGATGGTAGATACCTGTGCCCATATCCCTCAGACTCAAGGTTTATCTACCATGTAAAATGGAGTGATTCAGAAGGGATTTGCAGGACAGTTGAAGTATGATAACATGAAGGTGTTTGATAAGAGTAGGATTTTTGGTAAGTACCTACTCTAAAAGGAGTAATCGGTAACCTGGAAATCTTAGAGGAACAAGGGCTAATCAGAAGCCAGTATGGTAGACTGGCATCCAAGATGGGGTTGCTTTGGCCTCTACAATGACTGTTGTTCAAATATTTAACATCAGTAGGAGTGGAGAAAAGGAGGAGTGTAGAGATGAATACACACCAGCTGTTATTGGAGGTATTTCCAGGGATATATGCCAGTAACTATAGGATTGAAAAGTTACTGCTATTTCTGCAGAATGTGTTAGGAATAAAATAAAGTCGTATGGATTTTATCAATCATAAAATTGATTACAAATGACAATACAAGAAAAGCAGACATTCCAAGTGCTCAGATAATATCCAGACATACTAGCCACAATCAAAGTGGTTTTGAAGTGTAATATAAAAATATTACAGGAGAGATGTATAGGAATTAATGTGCAATTGATTTTCATGGTTCCCTTGGAAAACAAAGAAGGTTTGATGGAATGATTCTGGCACTGTTTTTGGCTCCCTGAATAAATGTAAGTTTATTAAAGATATGCTCAGAGACAGCCTAATGAACTCATCTTCCTTTGTCCTTTGTCTAAGTAACTGGCATCTTCCAACTTCCTGAAAAAGACGAATGGGGAAGGAAAAAGATATAAACATCAATGTTATCCACACCATTACTTACATTACAACATTTCTGTAGAAGAAAGAATAAAAATGTTGGCTGCTAATCCAAGATATTTTGGTTGTCCCATTTGGGTTCTTCTGAGATTACATTTTCCTCTGCCTGTTTGCAGTACAATGGGATAGGTTTATGGGGAGCATTACAGAACATACAAGTTGTTCATATATAATTAGTTCTAGAATCACAATGTAGCAATTTTCCATATTGCTCTAATTCTTGCCATCTGGTTATTTGTTACTCACTCCCTACCCCAATACCACCACTTCCATTTTCTTGGGTTTGGTTACCAGCCCGGTAGCCCAGTGGCTATCTGTTACCCCTGACCTTTGGTTGTACACCCTGGACCACACATATAGCCCTTCTTTCTTCACTGCTTAATCATAGGACTGATTCCAGCTTCGTAAGACCTTCTTGAATAATTTTTAGCATATTTATTCAGTCAGTCGACCTGAGATTTAGGTTTGAATGCTACGTCCCTGAATTCATGAGCTGCAGTGTCCCCAGATGTGTATATCATATTTTCATATTTTTTTGCCCATACTTTTATCAACTACATTATCTGTGAGTTTTACAAAGTCGTGTACCAACTGGGTTAAGAGGGAATGTTTCCACTCTTCAGCCTTGATATGCAATCTGGCTAGTTAGAATGAATAATATATTTTATTGATACAATACAGTATGGGTTTCTATTTATACTTTAGTTTCAAGAATAAATAAAAATAGTTGACAAAAAATCTGAAAATTAAGACAAGTTAAAACAAATTAAAAATAAGAGAGAATAATTTAATGAGCTTTATACCTAAGATCTGGGCACCTGCGTGCTATTATTTAATAGGCACTATATATAGGTAAGAAAAAAGGTCAACCAATTAAATGTAATAAAAATTGGAAGTGTTTGTGAGTAAGGGATATCTATCACACAAAAATATCTTACAATATATCTCCATATGTAACAAATAACATATTCCAATCAGGTGGTTATTAGCTACACATATTTATCACGTGGTCAGGACAAATTTTTCACTGCAACTGACCAGTTGATCCCTCCAGGATTGTGGTAAGCAGAATTCTAAGATGAGCTCATGATCTTTATCCCTTGATGTTGTGCTCATGAATATATTTTACATTACATTACACAGCAAAGGGAATTTGCAGATGTAATTAATGTTGCTAATCAGTTGAGTTGCTATTTGGAGATTATCTGGGTGGACTTAACCTAATAACATGAACCCTACAAAAGCAGATTTTTTTTTTTTTTCTTACTGAGTGCATGTGCAGAAGTCAGAGAGGTTCTATGTGATTTCACGAAACATTGCTGGCTTGAAATGGAGAGGGCCAAGTGGCAAAGAATGTGAACAAGCTCTAGGAGGTGAGAACAGTCCCCATCAAAACAGAGACCTTAATCTTACAGCCACAAGAAACTGGACACTTCCAACACTGAAAGTGCTTGGAAGTGGAATCTTCTTTAGAGGCTTTTAGTAAGAGCCCAGCCCATTCGACTTTGATTTTAGTCTTGTGAAACCCTCCACAGAGAACCCAGTTGAGCCTGTCTGTACTTCTGACCTATGGAACTGAGAGATAAGAAGTGGGTTGTTTTAAGCCACTAAGTTCGTGGTGATTTGTTATACAGCAAAAGGAAACTAATACACATTGCAACACATCCATTTGTCCAGCTCTTGGGACGGTTAGAGGCTAATGACTTGAAGCAGAGCCCTCTATGGAAATTACCTTTGCCCACAGAGACCTGGCTTGACCATGGTAATGTCTTTTCCTGCAGGGTTACCCACGTACAGCATTTGGTTGATGGAAGGTACAAAAGTGCACTCCTTTGTCTCGCGTAAGACTACTCGGAAGGGGCATCTTAGATTCAACTCTCCCTACGAGCCAGACTGAAAAACTCCTTGTCAGTATCTATTTCCAAAGCATATAGCCAAATACATCTTATATTCAGAATAAGAGAGATTAACATTATAACATTGTTTTAATTTATTTAATCTACTGTCAGGTCTATGATAGACACACACACACACACACACACGCATATACAGTTTTTATAAACTCTGAGAACAATTGAGTGGTGTTTCTAAGTGTTGTGATTGTTTCAGAGAAAGCAAAATAACATCTGTATCATGTTTGGTCTTCCTCTTTTTGGGAATAGAATTCCTATACGTTAGCATAATACATGGTCATCTAGCTATGGTTTACATTTCCCTGCCTTCCTTGTAACTGGATTCAGCCACGTGTCTATCTTGTCAACAAAGAAATGTGAACAAAATTGATATATGTTATTACCATGTTACATGCTTGAAGAAAAATTACTCATTCTCCATTTCCTCTCTTTACCCCTTACATTACCAGAAAATGCTAATAAATGCAACAAATTTGCAAGTTATGTATAAAGGACAGCAGTGCCACACTGCCACTAGAAGCACTTAATAGAGCCTGTTATTTGAGAGAATAATACATTTTCCTTCATAAAAAGTCACTGTATTTTGTATTTTCTCTATTGACAGAAACTTTACCTGTACTTCTTACAGTGCTAAATGTAGGACTTTTGAAGAAAAAGTTTTTGCCCTCTATACTTTAATATGTCTTAATCAACGAAATTATGCCAAGTATGTAATTTAAATAGCTATTACTCCTATTCTGAACAATATGGCCTGAAAATACGACACTGGAATTTGCTAAGTCAATATTTCTACTTGCTCATAAAGGTTCAAATAGTACTCTGTAAATCAAACACGTATAAGAATTGAGGACTCTACCAGAAAAAAAATGTACTAACATTGACATTTAGGCTTATCTATGGGGTGATGCTTCCATCCTGTTTTGAAAATGTGAGTGTCTATTGGACTGCTGCTGTCCATGTCCACGGATTACATTAAGACTGTGGGAGTAATGATTGTGAAGGGAAGCTCTACCTTAAAATATTTGTATATAAAGAAGAGACTTCATTGGAAGAGGGAGCTCTAATGACATGGAGAACAGATAAAACGTTTGCAGGTTTGACCTAACATCAAGAAAGAGTGTAAGAAGCTTTCAAAGGTGATAGAGCAAAGATAGTTTTATGCAATAATGGAACATTTTGTAAACCACATAGTTGCTACATTTTACCTATATGTTTTTCATAATAAAACCTTTGTAGTGTATTTGACACTGCTATTGCTTTTGCTTTTGAGTCCTGTGTGTGTGTGTTTGTGTGTATGTGTACAAATGTATTTAGGGTGAGGATCAGAAAAAGTGAGGCAATCTGGTTTTATTTCACAGGTAGAGTTTATAGTACAAACATTTTCCCAAACATAGTTTTTAAGAAAAGCAAAGTAGAGTGAATCACTGGAATTCTTAAACAAATAAGAATAGGTTAAGTATAAAGCCAGCCTAGGAAGGTGTAGTGATTCTTGGGTTTACACGGTAGGAGTTTAATTCCTTCATAGCGACATGATATTAAATGAGATTTTGTTGCAAATTGTTTTGATCGTCACCCATTTCAAGTGTTTCATTGGAAATTCATTAGTAACTAAATGACTGGATTTTTTTCCCCAATGTCAACATGATTCTTTTGTTCATTTTGAAGTTGCCAGAAGAGATATTCTACTCAAATTAGGAGAAAACCATTTCAGCCCAAGAGAGTCAAGAAGGGAAATCTCAAGTGGAAAAGGCAAGAAGGGAAATTAAGTCAGTGCAAGTGCAAAAGGCAAGAAGGGAAAGCAAAGATAATATTGATAACTGCAGTAATCCTAGATAATAAATCTGAACATATTCCTAAATGATCATCTCATTCATTTAATATTGATGATTTTCCACTTTTCCCTTTTGGAGAAAGAATGAGAGCCTAAGTGCAACATCAGTAGGTAGCAGTGTTGTGTTCTATTCTTGACTCTATTGTTAAGAAGAATTACTCCCATTTATTGAGAGCTTACTGTATGCCAGACTTTGTTTTGGTTCCTCTTTCATGTGTCACAAACAGCATCATGATGTATTTATCATTGAAATCATTTGATAGCTCATAAAGACATGTATAAATAGGTTGAAACAGTTGGGAAAATTCATGCAACCAAAAAAATAACAAGGATGATATTTAAATCCAGATCTTCTCAATTCCAGCACTCACTATTTTACCCTATTTTATTTTGGATGAAACTGCCTTTTCCTTTAATTTGTTACCACAAAATATTTGCCTCATAAATATCTTCTGTTTGGATAATTATTCAAGTATGAACTGGCATTACATGACATGCCACAACTTTCCACACTGCATTCTGGGAAAATTCCAGTTTTGCTATTTAAATATGAGTTTGGCATTACATAGTAACCATTTCTCAAAATGTTTAAAGCAGTGATTTTGGAGCGTATTTATTTCAACTAGAATGATCACTCAAATATTAGCAACACACATATGATGAGGGACTGTCTACATCTTCACAGGCAATGTCACTCTGCTATAAAAGGATCAATGTTTATGGAAGCTGTTAATGAAAAGTCAGTTTCACCAAAAATAAAATAGGGTAAAATAGTGAGACAGTTCTATTTTGTTATAAATATTCTCACTCAGCTCTAACAAACTTTTAAAAAGTGATAAAGGCTCTTTTATTTTTTTAAGAAAGCTGGAGATTTACAATTCTACTGTTAGCAGAATGATACCTGGTTGATAAACAAACTGAGATTTTCAGTATCTAAAATTTCACATCTCACATTATACTCCACTTTGCCTTTACATCAAGTTCAAGCAACTTTTATTTTTAAAATATCCCCCACTTTCCCCCTCCTACAGCTTTTCTCGCATTTCAGCCCACTCCTTATCTCACTCTCTCTGCTTTATGAAAGTGTATTTATATTGTGTTTTTCCACTGTCAAAAGTGAGCATTCTCACTTCATTAACTCTTTGCACTGATAATTCATTTACATATTTGCCCCGATAACTACTTTCTCTCATAAATCTCTCCTCAAACAGCTGAATTGTTGTGACGTTTTGAACTACTCCAAAACATTAAGAAATTGTACGTTTCATAGTGACTCTAAATTGCACTCAATATTAAACTCCATTTGTAATTGGATGTGATGGCATTTTCTTAATAACAATGCTTAGTGAGCCAATAATTATAAAGTGTATCATCTATATTTCTTAGAATCTTTGTAATTTGCTTATGTAAAATGGAGATTAAATCGTTAACCTTGGTGTTTACCTCGAGATTGTAAATGGACTTGCTGAGGTTGTGAAGAGAATCAAATGAGATAATGCACAGAAAAGTTATTTGTGAAGTGTATAATTCTGTGTACGGTATTAATAATAACATCAAATAATCAGGTTTTCTGAAAGAAAACCACATTTCACAAAATAGCAAAAAATTCAGAGATGAAAACATTTCAGTCCTGCTTAGCTGTGAATTTTCTTGTTCTGAGAAGCTTGCTTGACTTTCTTTTTACTCATGAAACTCTTCTATTCACTTTCCTGGTATGCTGCTGCTAATTTATAATTGCTCAAAAGATTCCTCCTCCAGGGTGCTAGCTAGATCTTCCTTCCCCATTCACCTAGTCAGATACATAGATTGATACATGGATAGACAGGTAGACAGACAGATATAATTCATACCTAACTATAAGATTGTAAATTGGCATCATTTGCATTCCACTAATTAAACCTAATTGTCCTTTATATAGTGATTTTTTTAATTTGGCATTTTAATTAAATAAAACTTTGTTAGCTGAGCTCCAGGCCAGATACTTAAGAAGATGCCTTGCCTATTTATTAAACAGAGACTCCTTTCCCCATTGCTTGTTTTTGTCAGGTTTGTCAAAGATCGGATGGTTGTAGATGTGTTGTGTTGCCTCGGAGGCCTCTGTTCTGTTCCATTGGTCTATATCTCTGTTTTGGTACCAGTACCATGCTGTTTTGATTACTGTAGCTTTGTAGTATAGTTTGAAGTCCAGTAGTGTAATGCCTCCAGCTTTGTTCT